>NDGN011453307.1:0-15650 GCA_002564285.1 Tympanoctomys barrerae
CTTATTTGCAAACTAAAATTTGTTTTGAACAGTGAGATGCTCACAATTGAAAAATAATTAAGACCTTACATCACAGCCAAGCCATCAACTTATCAACTTTCACTGTGTTTGACTATATATATATATATATATATATATATATATATAGTTTCAGCTACATGGGCAGCATTATTTTCCTGGGGAGCTTCATCTAATAGGGTTAACTGTCTTTTTGTATAATGTGCCTGATGTGGTTATTAAATAATCCAAAAGGATTATGTTATCAGTGAAAAACTAACATTCTCATAGAGATGGAATGAAATTCACACAATTGTTAGCTAACACAATGATATTTAATCATTCTTTTCTTCACCCAGAGGACCTAAAAATAAGATTATTTAAATTTGTGAATGGGCTTATTGAAGAGGTAATTCGAAGGGGAGAGAGTGACAGCAAAGCAGCTGCCCTTACTTGTAATTTAGGGAGAATATATATGATGGTGAACTATTCATGTTTCTAGAATCCAAGCTGGATGAATCATTATCAACATTCTTCAGTCCTTGAAGTACTTCTTTTTCATTATTAAAAATTATGTTCCTTCTCCCATCTTTATTTTTAAACCCTGTTATTCATTGCTTTCTTTTTATTAGTGCACATTTCCATGTAGAATGGTCTCACTAGTCATGGTGAGTTGTACTTGTACATAACAGAACTTAATTCTACTTTCTTCCCTTCTCTTCCTCCCCATTCCATCCTCCATCTCCGAGGCCCCTCTCCTTTTGGAAAAGATCTTTCCTGCTATTTCCTATTATCTCTCTTTTATTTTTTCCTTTAGTTATCTTTTTATTTGCTATATGAGAGAGATCATGTGAGATTTGAGTTCTTCTTTCTGATTTATTTATATGGATCATTCCTACTCTTGTGCATCACCTTGGCCTGTTTGCTCAACTTTTCTTTTGCAAAAAAAAAATGAAATATATGCCTTACTGTATAGAGTTTACCATCTGAGGAATTGTACTTAATGTTTTTCTGGTCTATTTTATTAAATGTTAGCTAATATATAAATCATATTACTATTTGATCTCACAATCATTTAAGAAACAAAAAAATCTCAAGAAGAGGGAACTTATCTTTAAGAAAGCATCTGGCATAGGTGATACTGTGGGAGGCAACAGGAAAAGAGCTACTTAAAAGCTTGGAGATTGGAGGAGATGCCTCTGGTATCAGCCTTGTGCTTTGGCCATCTGGATCCACTGTGCAGGGCTCACATCCCTCTGTCTTCTCTTTCTCCTTCTGTTCTTTGGTCAGCCCTGTATCCGACAGCTACACTTGAAGATCCTATGCCTACTATTGATATTGATCCATCTTTAGCTGTTTCTCTCAGAAGACAAAACTGAAGTGTTAAGAGCCAACCAATCACCAATTAATCACCTGCAAAATATCTTTGTCAGGAACATTTGTGGCCAGCACAGGTTAAGAAGGTGGGGCAGTTTTGTGTGAAGGCCATTCCATGTGAATTAAATCTGGCTCCATAAAAGCACCCGTCTCAAACTATGGAATGAATTGCATCTTGACATTTTAAATTGTTTGAAGAAATCTAGGTTAGTAACCCTGTATCAATTGTTTCTTATATTGTGTTAAGTACTGCATAGTTCCTCTGTCCAATATATTACTCTAACTCATTCCCTTATGTTCAAAACACCAACTATAATAAATTGACAAAAGCTGAACACTATTTTAATAATAGGAGGGATTGTTGTTTAGAGCAGAATCTCCTATATTATTTTGCAACTTTTTTCAAGCAATTTCACTTGTTTCATCTCATTAGACCCGACTGTCCATAACACTGTTCCCACAATAAAGTAATTATTTAATGCTTATTATGTCAGGATTTGCAAGGGGCACTAAAAATGCAACAATATATGTGGCTCCACACCTACCTGAAATTTAATTATAGTCTTAAAAATAGGACAAAAAAGTCAACCCAAGTGCTACAATAAAAAAGAGCAGATGCGACAAGAAACCTGAAATCAAATTTCTTTCTGATTTACTTGAATTCTCTAGGTAATAGGAAACAGGGAGATGACTCTTTTGCAAATAGAAAGTAGAACAGCAAGTGGAGAGGGTAAAAGTGGACAAAAAATGAAACAAGATGTGCTATATACATGTACCAACTTTGTACAATAAGTACAATTGTTCTGTACTAATAAAAAGCTGAGTTTCTAACCCAGCCCTTTACAGGTACAAATCATTTTCCAATCCTAAATCTGATCATGAAAATAAACCTCTTCCCACCTTCTCTGTGTTCCAATATTGTCCAACCATCCTTACATTTTATGAAAACAGTGGTTTTGACTAAGTAGCTTCTTTACACTGTAACTTTTAATTGGGATCATCCAGAGCAATGTCCCTTGTCTGGTGCTTGTCTATTTGTGATATTTCTGATATAGAACTGTGACTTCAGTAGATCGTCATGCTCCTGGAAGTGAAAGATACTACTCTCCCATTTATCATATTTTGCTTAAATTGTGCTCATTGCTAATGATGATTTCAGAAATGCAGTGTTTTGAGTTTCACAAAAAATAATCAAATAATTCAACCCTAGACAGTATTGAATATTGCAGTTACCCCTTTCAGTACACTTTCAGAGCAGTATCATCTATTGTAACACAAGGAGTGCATTTCACAACACCCTTTTTGCTCACATCTTTAATCTCTCACTATTGACATTTTGCCTTTTCTTATAAAATATAATAAAGTATGTCTTGACCTTAAAGGAATATAATTAAACATTTTCTGTGAAATTTCTTGTTGTCTTAAAGACATGCCTATCTTTCACTGCCAAATTTTCAAAGTGCACTTACCATAGCTACTTCCTTTTACTTACATCTAACTTCTTGAGACTTCTAACAATTCCCTTTTTTCCTTTCTTATTCTTTTTGATGTTCTAGTGGGTTGCCATTGATTTACTGCTGCTTCTTAGAGCTGTCTCTTGTATAGCTGGGCAGAAGGGGCAGTAAAATGGGTCAGATGGGCCCGAGTTCACATTCCAACTTAAGTACTTTCAGACCTTTGTGTCACTTTGTGTCAGACTATAAAATTAGGATTGTAGTGCTTGCATCTTGGAATACTTTTGAGAAGTGAAAAAATTAGATGTGAATATGCTTTTGCGGGCATCATATTCTCATGATTTGTATTCCTTTACGTTTTCTTTTTAAAATCTTGTGACCTGTGTAATATGGATTATGAGCACATATAAGATTCAGGTTCAGAGATTCAGAGGCATACAAGGTCTAGGCAGGAAGCTAGCAGATTGTAGGAGGGCATATTTCAATAAAGAGTTCTATTTCTGAAGAAAAAATATTGTGATGCCGAAAGAAATGGTTTCATTTAATGTAGGGCAAATACGAATATACTTACACTAGAGAATAATTGTTTTGTGCTTGTATGAGCTTTAAAGGTAAAGTGAGATTCATGCTTTGAGAAACACGATTACACTCTCAACACTAACATTTTCTTCCTTGTTTTCACTACGTAATCTACTCTGTGCCCAAATTATGCCCCCCTATCTTTTCTAATCATTTTTGTAAACACCATCATAATTTCCAAGGAACTCTTAAAACTGCTTTCCGAGGTGTGTTCCCATACCTCTCCAACCAGAAACAAACTCCCTTTAATTGAAGTCCCCATAACATTTGTCTTGTACTTATCTTATGATGCTACTTTTGTTACAGCTGTTGTGTGTAGCCTTGATTTTTTTTCTGGATTTAGCTTATTCATAGATTCCTGCTAGGATGTGAAAGGCCTCTTGAATTGTGGAGCTCAGAATGCATCTTGAGCTCTCATGTACAGACTTAGGTGGTTATAAAATGTCCCTACTTATTAGATTTTGCAGCTATGAAATGGGATGAAGGTGAACTGGAAGAATTGTGAAGATGAATGATAACACCCATAAAGTATCTAACAGAATACTTGTTATATAATGAGCCATGACTACCTACTTCCTGTTAGACTGTAGACTTTAGGCAGTATGTTCCACAGTGAGTTCTGATACAGAGAGTGCTCTGTATTTAATGTCATTGAACAAAGGAAGAGTTACAAAGTTGAATCAAAATCTGGCAGTATGGTAGTTGCATGCAAAAAAATAAATAAAATGCTTAAAAGTTTATAAGACTTTGGCTTGAAACTCTGCAACCCTATTGTGCTAGATGGACAGTAATGACAACTAATGAAGTTCTCCCATTATAATCAACACAGGAAAGCTATTCAGTTAAGATTTGGTCAAGCTTGAGAGAAAGCACAGTGGCATGAACACCTTCCTAGCAAGCGCAAGGAACTGAATTCAATCCCTGGTACAAAAAAATAGCAACAACAACAAAATTGGTCAAGAGTATATGGGGCCGGGATGATAGCTCAGTAGAATCAGCACTTGCCTGGCAAGTGCAGGATCCTGAGTTCAATTCCCAGCACAGAAACAAAAGAAAGAAAAAAAAAGTATAGTCAGAAGTTTGAAAAATGCATGTTATATAATAATACACACTGATTGATATATAAGTTTCAGTTGCTGGTTGTATGAAAGGACAGCATAATTTCTTTTGTTCTTTAAAGTCACAGTGAAACAATATGAAATAAGTTACCTTATTCAGGCAGAATTAAAAATAAATTTATACATGCAAAAAAGAGAATGATTTGTTAATCAAAACTCCAGTGGTATTTTTCCTTTGTGTTAGAAGGGAGGATTTTTTAGTTCATAGACATTCACAGGAAATGGTATTTGCTATAATAGGGTCTGAAAATATGCTTCAAAGAAGTTCTGGGAAGAAGCTGCTCATGAAACCATGTTAGGTCTTTTTAATCATGTTAATGTTTTATGTTCGAATAAGTTAAATCACCATGCATATGAAATTTGAAAGCCCCAAAAGAAAGTGTCTAAAATGATCAGTTGTCTCTTTTTTAAGATGAGTGTCATCTCTGTGAAGACAAGATCACAGAATTTAGACGTTTCTGTCTAATAGAAAATTCTACTAGAGATGACTGCAACATAAAACTAGCCATTGTATTCCTAAGTAGTAATAGTTATCATTGCAGAAGAAAATAATCCATTATGATGGAAAAAGAGGCATTGATCATCCCATATTATAAATTGATTAGAGTACTTCTGATGTGGTATATAGAACGAAATATCTCATACAAATATAATTTATCTATTTTGGTATCTTTCCAAATCTTTATTTCTGCAGTGTGAATAGAAGTTTGTGAAAGTGGAGTAAAACATAGAGAGGAAAGATGTTTTTTCTCACTGAAGTGCTAGTAAAATATGATACTGAGATTTAAAAAAAGAAGTGCCTGTTAAGAAAAGCATTTGAATTTTGAAACATGAGAGCACATACTCTGAATGCTTGTGCCACTGACACCTCTAAATATGAGAATTCTGAATTCTAGCTTCCAATATATCTAGGAAGAGGAAGTGCAAATGTACGCTTGATGATTAGTGAAATGGAATCATACTGTATCTGCCTGCATGTCTCTCTAAAGAGGGGAACAATTCATTAGGAGACAGTGAAGGACAAGAGTGAAGCAGCAGCAGGTGATTATGCCCTCTTGCCACCACAAGTGCAGAATGCCGCACTGACTGAACTGTTCACTTTAGACATGGAGGTTCCTGACTTGCAAATAGTACATCTTGCCAGGGCAAAGGAGATGTCCTAGTATTTTCCGTTCAGCTCATGATAGCTTTGTATGGTACATTAATCTGTAATCTTCATTTCACTAAGCCATTTTGCAGCATTAGGCCATATGCCAATATCATTGTAATGATTTAGTTCTGTATTTCAATTTATAAGCAAAATGATTCTCACCACATCCTTGTGGGCATAGAGGAAAGATGACATCGGAGAGGTTTGTCTCCCTCACAAGGTCCTCAGATAGCTCCTTCATCTTCCCATTCACACACCCCTTCTTTCCCATTATATCCCCCAGGAAGGCCTAGCAGGCTTTTGGGTTCTGTTGATGATTACAGGAATAATTTCTTTTCAAATGGATGTTAATCTGATAGAAGTAGTCAAATTTTCTCTGAGCTCAGGCAGAAACAAACTTATTCATGGCAAGTGTACTGATTCCATCCACCATTATTGTGATGGGGAAGACAAATTATCCAATTACTAAACTCACTGCTTTAGGCAATACAAAATAACATCCTGATTAATCTAACTACATAGAGAGATACTTCTGTTTAGAACAAGTTCCCCTAAAACAAACACTATTTGATTATGGATAAGGATGAGTCACATTTGTTTGGCAATACTTATGGATATTTCAATCCTGAATAAAGAGCATACTTAAGGTAATAAATACTTATACCAATGGCCTTAACTTATTATTTTGTTAAAATTATATCCAACAAAAGTATGAGTACATTCATCCAACCACTTATGAGATAAAATATTGAACATTTTTATTGTAGCTAATTTATTCTAATTAAAAACAAATTTCACTTCGTCCTTTTGTACATTAAAATTTATATATTTATATATGCTGACTTTTGTAAGTCATCATTGTAGGCAAGTATCCTATTATTTGTCATTAAAGTGAAATGATTCATATTTTTTCCACATGGAAAGCAAAGGGCAATACAAGTTTTGGCAGGATGCTAAACACTTAAATGACATCAGTCATATATTAAAGGACTGTCTTCCCTTTAGCAATTTATCTCAAAAATATTTGACTTTTGAGAATTAAGGATAATGAAAAGGGCTAAAGTAAAGTACATTTGAATCTATGAAAGTATCAAATAACATCTACGGCTTCTAGTGATTAACTCTAGACTCTTAATGCCACATTTTATAAATTGTGGGTATCTATTCTATCTCCTGACCTTGATTTCAGAAGACATTCGTGATTATGATGTCTTGCGACTGTCAACTAAATTGGCAATAGTTCAGAATTCCTTCATTTTGACTTCATTTCCTGTTTCGTACTTCTTCCTCATACCCGCATCTCAGTTTTTCTAATAATGTGCCGTACACCTCACCTGATTCTGGTTTGTTTTATTTCTTTATTGTTTACAGATGCTTAACAAAGACATACAGCGGGATGGGTCTTGATCTGCTTACTTTGATTATGCCCAAACTAATAATCCAAAATGCAAATAAAGGGTGAAATCAAGACATGCTAGGCAGTAAGGAGATCTTTTTTCAAATGGGAATGAGATCAAGAGATGGATGGGTGGGGGAGGGAGAGGGGACAGGAGAAAAGGGGGCTGGAAAGAGGAATTTAGCTTTATTACTAGTACCAGCTCCCCACAATAAATATAACTATGAAGAAATGCAAATATATGCTTACAAAAATAAAAACTGAGAAAAACTCTTAGTTTTTCCAGAGAAGACAAAGGAGTTGTCTTAACTAACAATTACCTCAAAACTCAACTGAAATCATAGCAATTTAGCATTCTCTAGCAAATGAGCATTCTTAGTTAAGGACACAGATTTCTTCACACTTGGATGGGGCAATGGGAAGGAAGGATGCACAGCAGCTCCTGAGCACCTGTGTGCCCAGCCAGGCAAGGCGATGCCATCTAATACAGGCAGCCAATGGGCTTGTACATGTCAAAGCCAGGTCACCTCAAACACGGCTTGCTGACATTTTTGAGGCATTCTGAAGACCTAACCTTTCAGGAATGGGCAGGCCTTAGAAATGTCTGTCCAGTTACTCTTTTTTTAAAAAAAATTATCGTTATT
Source organism: Tympanoctomys barrerae (assembly GCA_002564285.1). Lineage (NCBI taxonomy): Eukaryota > Metazoa > Chordata > Mammalia > Rodentia > Octodontidae > Tympanoctomys > Tympanoctomys barrerae. The sequence continues at coordinate 7,716 of NDGN011453307.1, forward strand.
GAGAAACAAATAACAATGTGACTCTGTTGGGTAATTTGATCGTAAAAAAAATACATTTTTTTACTGTTCCTTCAAATACTAGCTCTTCCTTGTTGTATTCATATGACATTAATGAGTCATTAATGAAATATTAAACTTGCTGGGTCTCTAATTCCTTAAATGTTAATAAAATAGTTATCTGTGTCACATGTTATTCCAAATAACAAATCCCAGTTAATATTTTGAATTCCATTTTTAATAATTCTCATTTGTTGGGAAATACATAGTTACAAGGGATTATGTATAGCTAACTCAGATAGTTAAAAGGAATTCTGGTACAGTGTGTGTTTCTCTCCACTTCCTTACCTTCACACCTTCTGAGTCATGAAAATGAGACTGTTCTGTGAATATGAAGACCAAGGAAAGATTTTAATGATGCCACCAAAGTCTTCTAAGGTCACTGGATTTGAATAGCAACCTTGGAAAGCTGTTAGGGAATTAAAATTGAGGTTGTCATTTTGACACGAGACGGCTGCAAGGGTGACTCCAGGTGAACTACATCACCAAGGCAATGTGCCTCTCTGTAGGTCCTGACATACTGACTTTGGGCTTCCTCACATAATTTGACTTGGTCAGAAATTATTAGAGAGCAGATTGAAGCAGAGACTTAATTAGCGTTATATACTGGGGAACATTCATGTGTGACAAACACTATGTGTGTATATGAAAATAAAACTTTCTTGTTGGAAAGGGAAACTACCTGGGATGATTCTGAAAAGTGAATCGCCACATGGAGCGAGTGTCACATGCAGGAGAACTACGCTGTGACTCCAGATAATAACAGCTGCAGGAGTGACTGCAGTAACCAGCCTCTGGAAGTAGAATGGAAGCACCACTTCCTAAGCACATGATAGTCAAGATCTAGTAAGTGCTGATTTCAGCTACCAAAATTGGAATTGGCTCATCTCCCAGTAATAAAAGACTCCACCAAAAACTTAACTTTCAGATAATTTGATGGACTATTATGGTCAGCAACCCTTTGACCATTTATCTATCTTCAAGATTTACAGTTTCATTTCTCATTACCAATACAACTTGCAAATGAGGCTGGGGTTATAAATAATTGGGTTCAGAGGATAAGAGACTAATTTAAAGCAGATGACACAGGTGAGGAAAAAAAAAGAGAGAGCTCCCAAGGGAAACATTTTTTAAAAAAATAAAACTGGAGGACAGGGCACAGTGGATCACTTAGCATGCTTTGAGTGGAAACATAAAACTTATTTGAAAGTACCCTGGATAGTAGAGTGCTTAATTAGCCTAAGTAACCAAAACAACTGAGGTAGGAGAGTTAGGTGACGCTTCTCTCCTTGCTTTTTGATACTTTTGCACTTCTCAGCTGTGGCATCATCTTCAGATGTCATTTCCCAGTGGAAAAAAATTGGGTGCTAGTTCTACCTAACATGAAAGAGAGGAAATTCATCTTTCTTAAAATGTCCTAGCCATGAATCAATTATCTAGGCAAAAAGAAAGCCATGTACTTGGCCACTTGGGTGTATTACAGAGGCACCATCAACTGATCATTGAGTTAAAGGGAGTATTATTATATTAATTAGATGCAAAGTACTAATTCTTAATGTAAATTAGGGATTACTAGATTTCCACCCAAAAATAAAGAGGTCCTCAGGGTTTTCTCTCTATTTTTTCTCTTTTCTATTCCAACACATCAACAGATGAGAGTCCACTCTTTGTAACTTTATCTTTCTCACACAGATTGATGCATTGAGTAGGATGATATCAGCTTCATGTAATGGAAATATCTAAGTGAAACTGAGATAGACAATCACGATAGCCTATTGGCATTTGTAATTGAAATTTCAGACCTTGTATGGACTCTAGGCACTATTTAATTTGGACTCGACTTCATTTATCTTTGGTTTTGTTAACTTGCCTCTTGTCTGAGTAAGATTGCTATCTTCATGATTGAAAAACAAGTGACACACCAAAAGAGAATCAGTACATTGAACGTTGGCCTGGTCCCTGGGAAGAACTGCCTAGTTTCACAACTGAACACAACCTTGATTAGAGATGCAAATCTAAGAACTTATTGAACTATATATTTTTCATTTCACTCATATGGATTGTCTGAACGAGTATAGAACTTATTTCATATTTGCTACAATTTTTGTAAAAGTTAAATAACCTGAATCATAAAATATACTTTAAAAACTGGATGTCATGAAGAATATGTAATTTTCATTAAAAATAGTATTTTTATCACAGTTATTTGTTTATATCAAATTTGAAATGAGAATATTGCTTTCTATAATTATCAAGTATACGTCGTTAACTCAGCTTGCCTTGGGTCATCTTCAAATCAAAAACCATGACAAAGAGAATGAATTTTTTTTTATCTGCTCAGATCAGATACACTAGAAGCTGCAATGCTTCTTGGAAGACAAGCGGAATGCTTGCTATACACATGTAGTAAGGAGAATGGCAGCCCCACTCTACATCAGCTGTAAACTTGGGAGCTACAAATGCCTCAAGGAGAGTGGCAAACCATTTCCTTTGCTTACTTCACCTTGTCAGGATGCTTTGGCATGGAGTATACACCTCAAAGCAAATGGAAAAACATAGTGGGCTTGTATGACTGTGTGATCCCTGACCAAGGGCCAAGTGCTGTTGAGACAAGAGGGAGAATGTCATAGAAGGTAACTGAGTTCTAGATGTAAAAGAAAAGATCCTCCAAATTGATGAAATGCTATTTTAGACAGATACTTAAATATTAATAGTTCCAAAGAGGAAAAGTGGCATCTGAGAGTGACTGTGGTGTTCAGAATAACCTCTCAAAGAATAAAAGACTGAGAATATTGTCATCTCACTGCCAAAGCTGGTGGATGAGTGTAATTCTTGAGAATAGATGTTTTAATCAAAGCCAGGTAGATGCTAGACTGCGAATTTCTTATCAAGAGACAGTCAGTCAAGGGATCTCAGGGAGTGGCGGAGAGGAGAAGGAAACAGGAGATGGGCTGACAATTTAAATCTGTAATACGCTGTTTTGGAACACTGAAAGAAATGGAAGAAATAGAGAAAGCAGGGCATGGAAGAGGAGAATTATAAAGGTAATTGCTAATTCTTCACCACTGACTCACGAGAAAGCTCTGACATACATTGAGTCTGTCTTGGGGAGTATGATATGGTAGTGTTAATAGAGCAAACCTGCTTATCGGGTCAATGACCAGCAATCTCCCTCTTAGGTCACTCGGAGAAGCAGAGCTGGTTCCTTATCTCAGCGTCCAGTATTGGAGAGCCTCCTGGTCATGAGGAAATGACTCCTGTGGTTCATACTACTACTGATTTATTAATAGTGTGTGATCCATGGCCTTACAACCCATGCATCTTCTTTGCAGTATTTCTGTTGGATTATTAGCTTTTATTTTTTTAATGTATCCTCTATGAGAGTAATTTCATAACATTTTGAAACTAGTATAAAATGAAGGCAGCTACATAAATATAAAACTCTAACTGGCATTCAAGTCAAGCAATTTTAAGCATCTACAATTTCGTACATGTCACTCCTAGAAATTTTTTAAAAATTGATACTGGGAATTATTAATTATATTATTACTAATACTTTGGCAAAACAATATATATATATATATATTTTTTTGTTTTTTGGAACCAGGCACTTGCAAGGGAAGTGCTTCTTCCACTGAGCTATCTCCCCGGCCCAATAAATTCTTTTTTACTTTTTAAACATTCATCAAAATCTTAGCCAAAGGACCAGCCAAATAGCTCAGCAGATTAAAGGGCCTGCAAGTAGGAGCAGGGGCCAGGGGTTCGATCCCCAGGACTGCCCTGCCTGCCCTGCCCAGGCAGGGCAATTGAGACTGATTGTGGTGGTGCACCCCTATAATCCCAACTCTTGGGAGGCTGCAAAATAGGCAGATCACTACAAGTATGATCTAGTAGTGAGACGCTGAACACCCTGTAGACCCTTCCCTAAAATAAAAAAATTTTAAAAACGTAGCCAATCAAGTTCTATAATGAGACTAATGTTAGTTTATTAAATCCAGCCTATTCCTCAACTTGAATGGTAATAGGAAATTCCCTTTTCTGGAGTTTAGGTTACCATCTCCTGGAAGACCAAATTCCACAGGTGAACGTGTTCTCTAAGATTTTGTTCATTATGTCAATATGTGAATGACATCAATGAAAATATTGAAAATAAAATGTGATTAAAAATAGGAATATTGCAAAAATTCACATATGAAAATTACAACATGGCCAATATTTCAGAAAGAGTCAAATATTATGATAAATATTTAATTTTAATTCTCTAATACACTTTTCTCAGTGATAGATGGGAAGAAGATTCAACAAAATCGTACTTCACTCAGTATTTGCTCTATAGAGAAGCAGGATGCTATGTTGTATGATATAGCAGTATTACCATTCATTTTCAAAATACAGCTTTTGTATGCATGCATATCTCTTGCAGAAAATTATATTATTTCCAAGTTTTTAGACTTAATACTTTTTCTGTTGTGTACTGTTTGTAGGATGTTCTGTTTGTTTGTCTTAAAAGAGATATGCATTCCACACACACACACTATCCACTGCTGGGCTGTTTCTTTACTCTTGATAAAACAGAAGACAACATTCTAGCTTCTTTTCCTTTTCCTCAGGCCTTTCAGTCCTCCATTAAACTTCCTTTGCTTCATAATGTACAAATCCAACTCCTTTGATCCTGATGAATATGTGTATAACAATGTTTAAACAGAAGTCTAGTGAAATATTGATTGCTTGGTGCAATGACTTCTGTACATCACATGGTTTTATTCTAGCTTTTTGTTCCTTAACAGAATTAGGTGTGATAGGGAAAAGAGTACATCTTTGATGTTTAATCTTTAACATTTTTAATCCCTAGACCTCTGCTTTCCTCTTATCCACATCTGGAACATTTCTTGCTCTACAGTCTTTGAAGAAATTTCCAAACATGTGAATACTTACTAGATCATGTATTTGAACTTCTAGTACAGCCTTACATCAAAGTAAAGCAGCCAGTGCCACTTGCCTAGCTTTCTGGCTATTCCATAAAATAGCTTGTGCCCTCTTTGTTCCACTTGGAAATTCCCATCATGCCATTCATTGGTGAGCCCATGTTTCTTTAGTCTGCATATTTTTCACATCCAAATGACTTTAATTTTGGATGTGGCTCCAATCTCAACTTCCAAGTATAACCATATAGTCTTACATAGTTAGTAGAAGATTCCATAATTTAATGTGTGTGTATATGTATGTGCTCTATGCTATATATAATCAAATGTGTGTGAGAGTATGCACAATTCAGATTATAAGTAATGGACTTTGTCTCAGTGTCCACCACCCACAATAATAGACAGTGAGTCAGCATCACTTTTTTACACCATCTGATTAATCTATTTAATAAGCTTCTCTTTTAGCAGCTTGTACTACCATTGCTAGAAATCACAAATGTAATCTGATGAGTGGAGAAATATCTCATTCAGAGAATTGTTTAACAGTGTTCAAATGATTACTCTCACAAATTATTTAAAAATAAATTTCATTTAAACAGTGCTATATTTATTAGAGAATGTGAAAAAATCACCAGTCGTAGTTTACTGAACTAACTTTGATATATAATTTTGCCAGTGTTTACCAGATAGAGCAAACAGACTCCATGAGTTTATTGAAAGAAAATACTTAATGTTCGGTTATCTAACAAAGCAATTCTACGAGAAGCCCACTTACAGTGTTGCTTTAGTCTTAAAACAATCACTTAGATATAACAAAAGTATCTGCTATTAGTATTTTAATGCATATTTTTAGAAATTATATGTTTCAAACATTCAAGCATGAAATCTTTCTCACCAATGTTCATTTCTCTATGTGACTTTTCCAGCTTGAGAACAATTAACAAAGATTTCTGGTAACTCCAAAGAAATGAAGTCTGTCCTCATTCTGTCCTAAGATGAGATTTGGAAAAGATTTCAAGACAGCATTTCCTAATCCAATTATTTTAACAAGCTATGATACATACAACTATCCTTTATTTCTATTAAAAGGAACTTTCTCCATCAATATATGTATGAAGAATCACCATGAACCATGATTACTCAGTGTTTACAAATGTTAACACTTATTCCCTATAAGTGCTAAGAACCCTATAAGAACCCCACCCAGGAGATACATTCTATTATCCTGTGTCATTGATTTGAGGATGTGAAGGACCAAGAGATTAAATAAAATCAGAAACTCACAAAGCAGCAAGTGGTGAACCTGGGATTTCAATTCAGGAACTCTTGTACCAAAAAATATAGCCTTAATAATTATGTATTTACATATTTGTTTTGCATAAACATTTTATGTGCATGCACAAGCAATTGCAATGTGGGTTTTATGCTTTTATACTATCTCTTCCCATACTAATAGAAGAGCAGCTGCAATGCACGAGAGAAACCATTGTTATATCCATCATTTTCATCTTTAATTTCCAGAGATTGAAAAAAGTTGCATGTGTTCACCAGGGCTAAGATACTACTAGTGCATGAGGAGAAGCAATTGATACTTGTTATAAAGTCCAAATGTCTCTGAATAAGGACAACTAAGAGGCAAGAGTGCCCATTGCATGCATATCACCCAACTCAGACACGTTTTAGGACCCACTGAGTACCAGGTCCCTATATGTCCCCAAGGAACTTGGGCAATCACTTTGTGCCCCTGTTACATAGCTTGCTCTTTTCTTCCCCGGAACCTTAGATGCTTAATAAGGAATATGTATTCCTCACTGAGGCTTCCTGCTATGTCAAGATCATCTGACTTCTCTTGACCTCTATTACACTGAGGAAATGAGCAGTAATAAGTTTGTGCAAAATAGGGAAGGCCCAGAATTGAAATAAGAATCTGAAGTGGCAAAAGATGCTAAAGATTTCAAAAATCACAGCTCCACTGATTGCAGAGTCCTCCGTTGGTGGAATAAATACCTGCTGCTGCATTTAACATGCTATGTAAGTATTAGGACATGGGAGTCTTTAGTACGAATAACTTAGATCATTTAAAAGATATTGATAAATAGAGATTTATCTTCCAAGCTAAGTGGGATATTTGCATAAATGTGATTACTAATAAAATAAGCAAATTAGATGCATTTAACGGGATATCCCTGCATTTACTTAACCTCTGGAGTGTGTGCCTGCCTTTCCACACAATCACCAGCAGACGCTGCAGGACTCTGAATTACAGTTCCCTATCATCAAATCCTGACAACTTCATTTTATGGGCTTAACAAATATAACACACAGAGTTTATAAAAGCCTTGTAGTTGGAAAATTTCACAGCAGCCTATAAGATTCTTAACACCTTTGAAGTAAAAACAGGGGAGAAGGGTTCTTTCATCTTAGAATGAAATCAAGGGTCTCATTTATGTCATCAGCAACACTGACTGTGAAGCTTGATAATTTTATACACTGAGGCACCTACTTATTTCAAATCTTCCATTTTATACTTTCATATTTTATATTTTGGCTTACCAGTACTATTAGTAAGAAGTAAAAGTTTCTGAATGAAGGTTATCAATATCAATATACATGAACTGGAACTTGCATCAAAGAAATGAAAAGAACCACAAGAGGTCATGGAATAGGGGATTCTGTGCCACTCCACCCTGTATTTTCTGATCTCATTGGCTTTCAAAAGCCTAGGAGAGTGGGGAGACTGGGCGTGGTGGGGCGTGCCTGTAATCTCAGCTCTTGGGAGACTGAACATAGGCGGATCACTATGAGTCCAATCTACATAGTGAGACCCTGTAGACTCTGTACAAAAATACAAAAAAAAAAAAAGGAAAAGAAAGAAAAGAAGAAGAAAAAAAGAAGAAGGAGGAGGAGGAGGAGGAAGAGGAAGAGGAAGAAGAAGAAGAAGAAGAAGAAGAAGAAG
>NDGN011453309.1:0-17940 GCA_002564285.1 Tympanoctomys barrerae
TTTTCCTAGTATTAGAAACTTTAAAAAGTATATTTCCATTTTCTGTTGACTTTAAATAAAAAAAGATTTGTACCTAAAATAAATAAATAAATAAAAAATAATTATAATTTTAAAAAAAGTTTTATAACTGATGATTGTTAATTTATCTTAAAATACTTTTTTATTAAAGCACTCAATTTTTTAAATATTGCTTTGTATATGTGGTATCTTCTGGAGACAGGACAGTGTCTCATAGAAGAAAAATAAATATTTTTATTTGAAAGAATATAAAATGAATTAATCTGCTTGATGAAGCACTCTATATTGAGAAATAAATATCTTTTTTACCACATAAGGTTTCCTTAACATGTAGTAAAGTGATCATTATCCATGTAACATTACATTTGCAGTCCCTTTTCCCAGGGACAGATATCAATATACATGTACAATATCTATAAATTTGAACAAATGGAGTTCTGTAAGAGCTGCTGTAATTGAAAGCCTGCTTTAAATCATACTATCTCTTCAAACTGAGTAATTTTTTTCTTTAGAAAGTACTATTTAGATTCATGAAGACATAATTCATCAAACGGCACTTCAGTTTAGTTCCTTTTTATTTTAAATCCTATCATTGGAGACATAATCCTCTGCTCGTTCCATCTGATCGTGTAGTCCACTTTCTGGCCTGTGATGTGTACATTCTCATTCCCGTCATAGGTTCCTCTGTTAACAGCGAAAGCAGTGACTCGGGATGCTTGTCTCTACTCATGCAAAAGGTATAATGTCTACTGCCTGTTTATTGTAGATATTTACAAAAGGTGTAGGTAGCTCAAGTTTAACCCAGGGAAAGTATCTTGAGTAAACAATACTACTTCCAATTCATGAAGGCGGTGTATCTTTCAACTTATTGGAGTAGTCTTCAAAGTTTTCATCAGTGTTTTGTATTTTTAATGTATAGATTTTTCATCTTCTTGGCTTAATTTGTCTATAACTTTATGACAGTGTTATAAATGATAATTTCAAGTAGCTAGAAATATATCTTATTTTTCTCCACTCACTTTTAGATTTTGCATATTTGAATCTATCAGCTCTAACACAGTTTTGGTGGTGTGTTTAGAGGTTTGTTTCTAAGCTCTAATGCTTATTTATTTATTTATTTATTTTGGGGGGTAGGGGACAGGAATCAAACTCAGGACCTTGTGCTTGCCAGGCAGGTGCTGTGCAGCTAAACTATATCCCTACTCCATTTAAGCTCTGATGTTTACGTGCACATGGAAACTATTTGACTTACTTATTTCCAGTGTAGAGTCCTTATTTTTTCTTTCCTTTGTCTGGCTGTTCTGAGTAGGATTTCCAGTCCAATGCTCAATAGGAATGCCAGACTGCTTATCTTTGTCCTAATGTGCATGATGTTGGGAGGATTTTATGTTGTGGTACAGGATATTCCATGTTTTGAAGTATATTCTTTCTATAATTAATCTGTTGATCATTTTTATCTTGAAAAGATGCTGGTATTTGGCTGTTTTCCCATATTCACTCAGCTGATCATATGATATTTATCTTTTGTTTTGTTAATATTGCAAAGTAGCTGCTCACTTCTACAGGGAGTACATTCTGAGACATTCTTCTGGTGCCTGGTGCCGTGGGTAGTACAGAGCAGTATATATGATAGACATCTAACTAGAGAGAGAGAGACAGACAGACAGAGGGAGAGTTGGACAGAGGGACAGAGAGACAGAGAGAGTCTGAGATACTGCCAGACATGGTTATATCAGGAAAAGTAAAACTGGCATAAATATTTTAATAGCAAATTTATGGAGAGTGTGAGTGTGGAACAAGTTACCTTTGTCCTCTACAATTATAAGAGGCACTCAAAGTGGGGACCATGAGCTTTTAACACTTGTTAGTAGGCTGAACTGCTGGAAAATCTCTCTCTCTCTCTCTCTCTCTCCCTCTCTCTCTCTCATCTCTATGCAAACATACACCTCAGGTCACAAACTTAATTCCTTTGATGACCAATCATAGAATTACTTGTATGAGTCATGAAAGAATTAAGTTTTTGAACTGAAGCATTATATATACATATATATAATGTTATTATATATTATATATGTTATATATATGTTATTCTTATATTTAATTTGTCAATTTAACATCTAGTATATTAACAAGAATAACTCATATTAAATTAAAACAATTGTATAATAGTGAAAGCATTTAAACTTTGGAATTGTCCAATTCTGGAATTTCCTATTAAATATTTGGGATAATTGAATACTAGTGTGGGGATACAAATGATAGACCACTTTGCATCTGTATATACAAAATGTTAAGAAATTTCATCTCTTCTCAGCCTTTTGGCTGAGATCAAGTGAAGAAATTTCTTTTTATTCTGGAACACAGGACCTCCCACTAGACAGGCAGGTGCTGTGTGGCTGAGCTACAACCCAACTAATTATTTTTCTTCTTTTTTTCTTTCCATCTTTCTTCTTATGGTTCGCTTGGGATTACCTTTGATTCACCCATATGTAAAATACACTGAGGATATAAAGATGACATTTTTATTTCACTTTTATTGTAAATTAAAAATTTAAATAATTAAAATGTGTAACAATTACTAGGCATAATTGTATAATTTTTATAAGTATCAAATACTACCTCATGTCACTTAGGAGCTGACCTATGAGCAATATGTCATTAGGGAATGTCATTTTGTGCAAATATGATTGGCAATATTTATCATAGACCCAGAGAGCAGTGCTGTCCTGGACAGTGATGTCTGGTGGGGTTTACTAGGTCTGTCGTACGAGACTGTATACTGAGTCTATTGTGGGTCAAAATGCTACATGACATATAATAACGACAACTATGTGTTTCCTCTTTCCCCTTTAACACAATAATATTAATGTATTATACATGTTTTACTCATCTGTAATGCTTTTTTTCAAAATATTTTTCAAATATCTTTGAGATTGCTTTTTATTTGTGAAAGGAGAATGTTCTCACTTTATACTGCATAGCATCCCGTGTGGTTTATTTATGGTGCCTTTATAGACAAATGAACTATTCCTCACAGTTTGGTATTGAAAATAATATTACACTGTAGAAGTATATACCTGACACTTTATGTTAGTAGAGATGAAATTCTAGATGATTTCCTAGCTATGAGATTAGCATTTCATTGTACCTATATTTATGCTATTTTGAGTTGACTGTAATATCTTATTGTTTTCCTTACTACCTTGTGACAGTTGTGCTTTATATTTTAGATTATACATCTGGAGAACATATCCAGCTCTTCCTTGGCTACTCTGCTCTGTACAGTTTTTCTTACTATACCTCAACTTCATGTACTTTACCACACAAACTTATGTGTAAAATAAAGCACTCCAGAGGGATTAGGAGCAAAGTGAGTGGGTGACTTCTAATCTACAAAATTATCAACAGTGAGTTGGGTGAGCTAGTGAACAGATCAGTGTGGTGAACACAGGAAAACAATTTTGTAATTTAGTAAGACATAAACTAAAAAGATCTAATGTTATGTCCCCTTTTTTTTCTTTAGTTCTTGTCAATGATGGGTATTCCATTGCCATTTAAATATTGTAGGTGCATAAATTCAGCAAAACAATCTAATATAGTCCATTCCATTAGTCCATAGTAGTAGTGGAGTCACCGTAGGACTGTCACTATTAGAAGTTGTCTAACAGCATTATTATAGCTACATATTGGAAACCAGCCTTCCCTTAACAATTTTGTTTCAAGATGAATGATTCCTCCCCAAGAGATTCTCCATATTAATAGTCGCTCATTCTTTAAAATATTCATCCATGAATTTATTAATTGGTTTACCAAACTTTATGGAACACTTACTAGATTTCTGTTATTGTTCTAAGTGTTGGAAAATCGGAGAAATAAAGGAGACCCTGATCTTAGTTTTGAAGCCTTGGCATTTGAAAAATGCCCACCATTAAAGACTGATGAATTAGATGAATTATATGTTGAATTTATTATAAAAACACAGTATCAGTGGATAGGTATTTCATGGAGTAGAAATAATATTCTTCAAATCTCCTAAATGGGTGGTAATTGAATAACTTTGTATGATAAAATTATGAATCATAGAATTATTTTTTAATTGTGTAAAATTTTATATCAAAACAAATCATGGAAACTGTGTGTGTGTGTGTGACTATATTAGATTATAGCCAAAAACATTAGAAAGAACTAAAGTAGGATAGAAATATACATCAATTTCAGATCACAGATATCCTTTAAGTATTAGAAAGTTGTTAAATGTGAGGGAGCATGCTTAACCAATTGTTTCTTTGTCAAGATGCATTTGCTGTTATTGAGGAGACTGTTGCCTTTTTATTCTCATGATTCATAAATGAAGACTGGTTAGGGTTAACATTTTTGTAGAATCTGGATGACTCATGTCTTTAACACTGAAAACAATGAGGTATAATTAAGTGCCACTTACTTTGCATGCAATATTTTCCCTTTTTAAAAAATCATATCAGGTAATCTGCAGATCCTTTTCCAGGCAGAGCCCAGCCCCAGCACATGTATGAGAACTTCCACCTACGCGCCTACTCCCCAGATTCCTTCCCAACAAGCACCCAGGCCCGGTGTGTGTGGAGACCATCCATGCACTCATGGTAACCTGCTCCAGCAGAGAGGCCTGGTGTGGAACCCTGTGGCAGAACTCCCTGCAGGGAAAGTAGGGGCCCAGACCGAACCAGATAAGGCCGGAGCTGAACATCTTGCAGAAGGGGCACAGCTAGTTCACTTCCATGGGCTGCAGCAGGAAGAAGCACAGCACAGCAGTCAGAATGAGGCCAGGCAACACTGGGTGAGTCTGAGCTTGGTCGATCAGGACCCAGCAAGCTTAGATACTTTGCTACACCCTGATCTATGAGAGTATTTTCACTCTCTCTCTGGACCAAGAGAGGGTGCAACAAGTAACTGGGGAGAGCTAGTCTGTCTGCAAGACATTATGTACATTAAAGGGATGTGATCAGATGGAAACTAGAGCACCTAATTTAAATACACATCCTCAATTTCATATCTGCTTAGCTATACAGGAATAACGTTCTCTTTTATGGTCTAAAATACAAACACATTAGTTACAAAAGTGTGTCAGCTGCTAAATATAACTATCCATTATGGAGTCGTGCTCCTAATCGTGGTTCTATAAATACAAAACTGTAACTGCCTTAACCACATAATCTCTCTTGGATAAGGATATCGTAGTGCTAAGTTAATAACTGCACCAAAGCTCTACACCAAAAGCCAGAGCACAGTGCTATACAAAACGACAAAGAGAAGGAGCAAGATGCATTCACAGACCCCGAGCCTAACCAGAACAATTGCCGGAGACACCAGCATAGAAACAATTAGAAATCACACACATGAAATCTCTAAAATAATAACGTCTGAACTAAAGACACAACTGCAGAAATGTACAAAGGACAGCCATCCAAATAGTTCAGCAGATTAAAGCACATGCAAGCAGGCGCAGGGGCCAAGGGTTTGACCCGTGAGCCTGCCATTCTGGCCCCACCCCCAGAGTGAGCTGAGATGGACGTGGTCATGTGCGCCTGTAATCGCAACTCTAGAAAGGCTGTAAACAGGCAGATCACTACGAGTCATATCTAATACTGAGACCCAAAATACCCTGTAGAACCTTCCCTAAAATAAAAAAGAAAAAATGTACAAAGGAAGTCAGATCAGAAATAATTTCTGAAGTAAAAGAAATAAATGATAACTATAATGAAAGAATTACTAAGTGCTTCTAAAACGGACAGTGATAAAAGAGAAAATAAAAATGATGGACTTCTTGAATGAGCAATATAGGAAAGAAATAAAATGCATTAAGATTCAAAGTGATAGCCAGGAAATTAAAACCTCAATCGCAAGCTGGCAAAACCATTTGAACAGAAATGAAGATAGAATTTCAGACCTTGAAGACATCACTGTACCTAGTGAAAAACTAAGAAAAGACCTCTTAAAAACAACTAGAATGTAGGAAAAAGAAACGTCTTCAAGACAATGCAAAGATGAACAATGTAAGACCAATAGGCATCAATGAGAGGAAAAGAGTCAATACAAATAATACAAAAAGAGTGTGGGCAGAAGTAATAGCAGAAAAAATTCCCACATATGGGGAAACAATCTTACATTCAAGTAACTGAAGCATATACAACTCCAAATAACATAAACCTAATTAAACACAGACCCAGACATACAATAATCAAGATGCCAGAATTCCAGCAGAACAATATATGAAAAGAGGAGAGGAAAAAAAATTACATATAAAGGAAAACCCATAATGGCAGAATCCACTTCATAAGACATCAAATCAAGATGAGCATGGAGCCAAGTACCTCAAGAACTCCAAAAGAAAGAATTCTAAGACTACTATGCACTTCAATACTCTCTTTAGAGTCTGATGGAGAAGTAAAATACTTCCCTGACAAAAACAATGAACGAATTTCATGACAGCAAATTATAAGTCCTCAGACAAAGATATGCTCTTTAGAATTTATAAATAACTAAAAAAAATTATGGCCCCAAAATTTAAACACTCAATACAGAAATGGACATCTGAGAAGACACACTTCTTAGAGGAATAAACATAAGAAGCAAATAAATATATGAAAATACGGTCCACATCACTAGTTGTTTGTGAGATGCAAATTAAAACAACACTGAGATACCATCCCGGCCTGGGAAGAAGGGCTATCCTAAAGAAATCAACCAACAAAAATGTTGGAGAGGCTGTGGGGAAAAATGAACCCTTCTCCACAGCTGGTGTGAATGTAGACTGGTCCAACGATTATGGAAATCAGTGTGGAGACTCCTCAAAAAACTCGGACTCGAAACCCCTTTCAATCCAGCTATCACCCTTCTGGGTATTTTCACAAAGAACTGAATACATAATATCATAGTGATATATGTGTACCCATGTTTATAGCAGCATAAGTTGCAATAGCCAAATTTTGGAAACAAACAAAATGTTTGTCAGCTGAGGAATGAATAAAAAGTTGTGGTGTGTTCATACAATGGGGTAGTGCTCAGCTGTAAAGAACAATAACTCATAGCCTTCATATATAAGAGGATGCAAATTGAAGATATACTCCTAAGTAAAATAAACCAGGCCCACATGTGTAAATGTCATATTGTTTAATTAGTGTAAGATCTGAAAAGAAGAAATAAAAATAGAAAAATATAGCAGTTAACTGGAAAGAGACAATTTAAGGATTAAGCAACATAAAGAGAGAAAGGAAAGAAATTAGGAAATATGGTAGCAGCAAAATCATACCTTTATGTAAACAAGATGGTTAAGGCATCCTTCCTAAGAACTTCCATCAGTTTTTTGCAAATAGCAGTTAATGTGTAGATTTCTCGCCCTGACTAACTCTATATTGTGATATCTGTGAACTAAGAAACTACATTTTGGACAGCAATGTGTAATACTAAAACCATGCTTGAAATACTTAACATTTTGGTCTTCAAAATGCATAATGCCCCTCATGTTATATCAATCATTGTTATACTCTCTTTAAAGTAAATGTATGTAAAGAAGGTTAATAAAAGTAAGTGAGGGACCAGAAAAAAATGTAGGAGGGGTTATACTGTGACAATGTTGAACATGGTTTGATTTCTAAATATCTGTGCTAAAAATTTTTCATTTTTTAAATATTATATAGGGATTTAAATTTTAGAATATCTATATTTGTTGGAAAATAGCAGTTTCATGTTATGTCTAAGGTATGTGATATTCAGATAGATAGTGATGTTAAGCTCAACTGCCTCTGTTATAGGAAAATAACATCATTAAGAGTCTCTTCTGGATGTTTTATAACTAAAGTTTGCAGGCCAAACATTAGACAGATTGATGGGCTAAAATGATAGCCAATGTTTTGGCCCTAGCCCTTCAAGGTCGGTGAGGACTCAGGATATAGACCTACCTCTGCTATGACATCTTGTAACTAAATGGTGTCCCAAATTTTCTTATGAAGATTATAGTGCTACAGAGGAAATTGATCAACAATGCATCCCACTTTTAGGCATTTTCAACAGAGTAAAGAAGCTATTGTGATGCTTTAAGATAATAATCTTGTCTTTCTGGGGATTAAAATATAAGATTTCAGAGTGAGCAACATTGCTAGGGAAGTTAATATATTTTTGTCATAATCTCACTTTAGAGTGTCATTTGCTCCGTATTTTGACATGCAGTTTAGATTGTCTAGGTCATATTTTCAACCTCAAATAAGATTCTGGACTTTTTTAATGTCCAAGACCTTTTATAGGCCACATCTAAAATTTTAATGACTTTATCATTTCTTTTAAAAAAGCTTTTCTGGGATATTTGCAACACATTTGTACACATAGTTAAACACAGAAAATTCAATCCAACAAGTATTATTTGAGCCTGGAATTCTGCATAAATAATGTAAAATGAGTACCACACAAATTTTACCTTGGACAATTCTACTTATGAGACAAGTTCAGCAAATTTCACACTTGAAATATGTTGGAGATATTGTTCAATTTTGAAAAACCCTTACCTTTAGTAGTCTTTGTGTTTGTTTCAGAGTCTGAGTCTCTGTTGTGGTAATTTTGTTTCCATGTCTACAGCTCTGTAGAGGGTCTTATGATAATTACAAAACAGTAAAAATATCTGTTACTCACTGAGTATCAGACATCATCCTATACTCCCATTTTTTGTGGTTCTAGGGATCAAACTCATGACCTTGCACTTTCCAGGCAGGTACTTATGCCACTGAGCTATCTCCCTGGCCCTTTATGCACTCTTCTACGCTAAATTTCAATAAAATTTTACAAGACTCACATCACTATTACTGGCTCAAGTCTGTTTTGTCCACTGAAGCAATATGCCCATCACTGAAACGGTGCTTTAAACTAAAAGTGTATTCACATGCTGTCCAACAGAGACATAAAGACAGCAGAAAGACAGAGAGTGTGGCTCAAATCTATCTCCCACGGGTGGAATTTAGAGATTTATGGGAAAAGGAAGTAGGTAGGTGTGAGGCAGAGGTAAAACCAGTTGAACATTATAGTAGCATGCTATGTGTAATTCGACATCAGGTCTCTGCATAGATCCCGTGTCTAGAAAACAACAGTATTGGCAAGGCTGTGGGTGGCAGTTTGGTCTGTTGGTGCAGAATTTCACCCCTCTCCCAATTTAGCATGGCCCAATAGAGGGCGAAGTGACATCAATTGATTTCCACCATTAAAGCTGCCCCTAAATTCTTGAAAAGCAACTTAAACGATTATTACCATGGAGATAGAATGGCTAATGGAAATTAATCTTCATGATCAATGTAAATGGATTAAGAGACATCAAGCAGTAAAGCACCACCTGAGTGTGAGGTGTTCCCACAGGTGTCTGGCATCAGCTGAAGAGGGATCCTGACTGTGAGGTGCACATCCCGTTGGCTTCCAGGCCGCATGGATTGCAAAGGGGGAAAAAGGAGGAAACTGCCCCGGGCTCGAGCATTCACGTCTGAGTGGGTGAACAATAGCATATTCTCTAATTCTCGTCTAGGTTGGAAATCTCTCTGAATGTTGTTTACAAGGTGTAAGCATTTCCCAACCAATCAGGGATTATCCCACTCACTGACCAATATGTTTCTCTTCTTTATAAGTCTGATTATCTTCTCCCTGTAGGCACGTCTTTTGGCGGTGTCATCTTCTTTGAGTATCAAACTCTATCTTCTCCAGGTTTTAAGGTGGACTCACACAGTGAGTCTCTAAGGATCTTCAGACCTTCAGCTTGGACTGGAACTGTAGTCCTGACTTCTCATTTTCTCAGGGATCCAGATTCTTGAATCAGGCTGCCGCTGTGCCATCTGGCTCTGTAGAATCCGGACAGTCACTATGGGCTTCCCTATTTCTGATTGTATAAGCCTTTGATAATTGCATAAGATATTGATTTTATTCCTGTATAAACCTCCAATCAATGAAAATTCTTTTTTTCTTTCTCTGTTTTTGACATAGGGTTTCACTATGTGGTTCAGCCTTGGCTAAAAATGTATTACTGTTTAGTTAAGTGAATTTTGAGAATAGTGATGAACCTGAATAAGTAGAGGAAAGAGGATTTATCAAAGTTCTCCTTTGGCTTAACACTCCATATCTCTATAATTCAAGGAAACAATAATAGAGATAGATTAATAATTCTCTGCATGAATCTTGCTTAAGAAACGAAAGTTATGGAATCCTACTCGTAAATTTTAAGCACATAGAAATGGAGGAGATGCTAAAGAACACATTTTATTTTTACTAGTTGTATCAATTTAGTTATACTATTCAAATTCTATCAATGTTCGGGATAATTTTGACTCAGGGTCTGCCATTTACATATTTTAGTGAAATAATTCTTCCTGGACAAGAAAACAATATTCCATTTCAAAACACTCCATTTAATTTATTCTTACTGTGCTCAATTATTTATTCTTTTGAGTCTCTGTTGTTTCAAACAGAGGATGTATTATAGAAAGTGTTAGGCATTTTGCTTGCCTGACACTTGGAAGTTCATTATAGCTGTAACAGAATGCTGATGTGTTTCTTTCATCCTCTGTCCACTGGGTATTATTATATTCACATAGAAATATTCTTTAGGGTGGCCCTTTTAAAGTAGTACAAAAGACTTCTTATTTCTTTTCTTTGAAATTTGCATACTTGTGGTTTCCACTTAAAATATTGTTTTCTTCCCTGTAGATAGCATAATAAATTCATTGATTTAATATTTTATAAAATTTCCAAGCAGAACCATTCCCACATAGATTGACTAAGCTAATCTTGGTGCTAGAATATTTTGTAATTCTCATCTAGGTTTGAAATTCCTGAGGACATTTTTTATAAGGTGTTAGTATTTCACATTATATCAAATGATTATCCCATTCATTCTCTAATATGTTCCTTATTTACAAGTCTGATTATCTTCTCCCCATAGATATGCAAAATGTTCTTTCAAAAACTACAACTGCTTGGACTCAAAGCTGTTTTACTTTATTTGATTTTCAGAGTATATATGTTGCAGTTCATAACTGTGCATGATGCAAAGAATGAGGGGTTACTTGGAGTCAATGTCAAATTCAAACTCCAAGAAGGCTCTGAGGGACTGCCTTTAACTGAGATCCTACAACAGGAGACAATTTCATTAAAATGGTGCCAAGCTAAAGCCGCTGCCAGTTTTTATTGATAGAGAAAAGAAGGACCAGGGAAGATCAGAGTGGTCTGTTACATGATTGACCTTAAGGACAATGTGAGTGATAAATCAGAATATGGGTAGGAGAGGGCCAGAACCTTCGTTTCTTAAGGCAGTATGCTTTGATACTACTTGGATGAGTGGCCCTGCAGACGATCCTTTAATCTCTCACCATTTTCTCCTGGAACCTTTGGGTGGATGGCCCCAGAGTCCATCTCATACACACTTCCTGACAACACCCTCACCTCTGTTCCATTTTTTTATATAATCATTTCCTTTGTCTCCCTTGCAATATTAATTTTTATCACTTGATAAAATTATTGCATTTAATCCCTATGTGTAGGTGTTATAGAAATGATTTCAGCTTTAAAAATATACTATAACTCCTTTATAAAACTTTGCAGTTATTATTTTAACAGGCATAAATTTACAGAGGAGAATACACTACATTTAAATTAATTTTATTACCAGATATAAAGAACCCACAGTCAAAATGAGAATAAGGAGCCCTCGATTCAAAGTTACAGAATCTGAAGAAACTATGAGCAGAATATTATGTGACTGCATAGGCTGGATCCGTGTGCAGCTAGCTCTGTCTGTGTGTCTTCTGGGTAGAATTTGGAGAAGGATAATGTTAGGGGACAGTTGAGCTTAATTAGAAACTCTTGTGGGTATTGAGATGAGTAGTCTCTGTTACTTTTCTCTCCTTGCTGGGACAAAATACCCAACACCCCAAATTAAGGAAGGAAGGGTTTATTTAGCTCACAGTTAGTGGAGCTTTCAGTCCATACTCAGCTGGCCCCAAGAGGGGCACACAGCAGAGGGCAGCAGATCATGGGGATAGAAAACAGCAATGAGCAAAGGGAGGGGCGGCAGCTGCAGCTGCTGGCAAGTCTGTCTTCCTTATAATTGTTTGCAAATTTTTCACCCCAGGGGGGTGTAACACTCACACCCATAATCCCAGCATTGGTATTGGATCATGAATTAGTCACAGACTCTAGAATCCACCCCATGAATGCCTAAGGTTTTGAGGGGACACCTAGATACAAACCGTAAAACCAGGTTACGCCAATACATTGTGACATTCAAGAACATACTATCCAGCCAGCCACTTAGGTTCATGTGCTCAGGTTTGTTTGTTGATTGACAACCACTTGGGTTTTTTTAAAACTCATTATTAACGTTATTGAAAATCAGTAATAATTATAAAAGTTGTAGACAACTATTGAAATGGGAAAGACAGAAAATGTAGCAGAGTGAATTTTAGAAAAATATTTCTGAAATAAATACATAAGATTAAGAATACATTGCACATTGTAAAAAATACTTTTACAAATTTAAATGAATATAGCAATAAAATTTGCCTAAAATAAACATGAAGAAGAGTTTACAGAACAGTCACATAATAGACCACTCTGTGCCAAAATCAAGAAACTTATATTCATATAAATAGAGTTCTCAAAGAAGAAGAGGGTAGGCAATAAATATTGAAAGATTTAAAATTCATGAATGTAGTTAAAATTTTAGCACCACATTTCCAAAAAAAGAATCTTTTACACAAGAAATATGAATAAAATCATACTGACATACACAAAATTGAAATTGTCCAAAACTAATTGTAAAGAAAGAAATTAAAACATACACATTGAATAAATATTAGCTAGGAAAGAACAAAATTGAATAGCATCTTATTCCACATTAGAAAAAAAAAGAGCAAGTGGGTAAGAAACTAGACTTTTTTATTCAAAGGACTGAAAAAAATCTGTCCTCATTGAATTCTGTACTTAGCAAAGATACCTTTGAAAACTAAAACAAAAATATTTTCCAGTTATACAAATTTGAAATATTCTAATGCTTCCAGATGTAGCATATAGAAATTAACAAAGACCATAATTAGAAGGCAAGAGAAGTTGCTGCATGGTCCTGATAAAGAATAATGTGCTCTCAAAATAATAGCTATGCAAGACTACATAAAATATAATTATATTAGATGAACCAATTTAAAAGGTCATTGAAGACTTCCACAAAACAGTATCAATCTTATGTCAGGTTATATACGTCTTTTCTCATATACATATGGGATGGGTGTGCATGTGTGAAACACAAGGAAAAATAATATAAAGAAAGTGGAAGGGGCTGGGAGATGGCTCAGTGGAATAAGTGCTTCTCTGGCGAGCGCAAGGGTCTGAGGTCAATCCCTAGTTCTGCAAAAAAAAAAAAAAAAGGTGGAAATGGAAATACACTTCTTAAAGTTTCTAATATTAGGTGAAAATATAGTATCATGTCTTATAAGTAGGTTGTAAGTCAAAGAAACAGTATAAATCATAAAACAAAAATTAAAATTAGATGACATTCAGAAAATTAAATAATAATTAATTCAAAATTAAGTTAAATTTTTCAAAATAATATTCAAAAATTAAAATTAAATTGTGAGGTCAACTAAGAGGTCAGAATGTATAGTATCATATGTATGAATCTGTGATCAATTCAGAGTATTCACACAGTATTGAATTAGGCTAATACATACAAAAAATCAACTAAGAAAATATTTTCATGATAGTAAATAATTACTAAGAACAAAATAGCAAAAATATTAGAATGGTAAATATATGACCAGCACTTCTAACAGTTTAGGAATAGGATGCCACACAAAGTTCTAGTATGTGGTGGACTTGGATAATGTCTATGATGCCTGCTGGTGGCCCGGTGTCACTTGTGGGACTGAGGCACTTCTATTTCCTTGATAACCGCTCTGTAGACCCAGAAAAAATCATGACCCATAGGGTTCAGGAGAAGGCCATTTGTAGACAATGCTGATGTAAATATTTTGTTACTGTATACTAAAGAATAATTGAAAGACTGCTGTTGCATACCTCTTTATCTCCTCTGTTTGTTTGCCCAATTTGGTGGGTTCTTTCCGTTCTCATTAATAGAGTTGTTGTCATTTCGATCCCTCTCTAGAAAATTTTTAGTAGTCTGTGTAGGGTTGTTCTTGCAATCATGAAATTCTTTGGTTGTTGTGATGGAAGTATTTCACTTCTCCACTAGACTTGAAAAAGAGTTTTGCAGGATATATCAATGTGAGTTGGGATTTGTTTTCTTGCAAGACTTGAAGTACTTTGCTCCATGTGCTTCTTAATTTGATGATTTATGAAGAGAAATCTGCCAATATTCTGATGGGTCTTCATTTAAATGTGATCTGTTTCTTTTCTCTAGCAGCTTTTAGTGTACTGTTCCCGTGCTGAATTTCTGGGATGTTGATTATTATATATCTGGGTGTGGTTTTAATTGGGGTGATGTTATTTGGAGTTCTCTATGCTTTGGTTACCAGAATATCAGATAGTTTCCCCATGTTTGGTAAGTTTTCTGCTATTACTTCTACCCACATTCTTTTTATATAATTTCTATTGACTCCTTCTTTCTCATTGATTCCTATTAGTCTTCCATTGGTCATCTTTGCATTGTCTTTCAGATGTTGAATTATAATTTCCTGTATCCTAGTTGTTTTTAAGAGGTTTTCTTACTTTTTCGCTATCTACCATGGTGTCTTCAAGGTCTGAAAGTGTGTTTTCATTTTTCTTCAAATAGTTTTGCCAGCTTGAGATTGAGATTTTAACTTCTTGTATGTCACTTTCAATCTGCTTCATGCATTCTATTTCTTTCCCATATTGCTCACTCTATGATTCCATCATTTTTGTATATTTTCCTTTATTTTTTATCAGTGTCTTCTTTAGAAGCACTTAGTACATCTTTCATTATAGTTGTCATTTCTTTTCTTTCTTCAGAAATCATTTCTGATCTGATTTCCTCTATACTTTTCTGTGGTTGTTTCTTTCCTTCTGACGCTATTATTTCAGAGATTTCAGGCTTGTTATTCCCAATTTCTTCTACACTATTGTCTCCTGCATTTGTTCTGGGTATGTTTATGGCCTGAGAATAAATTTTGCTCCTTCTCTTTGTCATTTCGTATAGCACTGTCTTCTGACTTTTGGTGTAGAGCTTTGGTAGAGTTATTGTCTTAGCACCAGGTCTGAATCTACCAAGTTCAACCTCATCCAGGTGGGTATGGCTTGGGTCTGGCTGCTGTGCTCCACTTCTTCATGCTGCAGCACTTGGAAATGAATCCACTGTGTCCCTCTGGCAAGACATTCTGCCCCTGATCATGTCAGTAGGTCTTGCCTGTAGCCTCCTTGCAGGGAGTTCTGCCACAGGGTTCCACACTGGATCTGTCTGATGGAGGAAATTCCACTCACATGCTGGGTGTGTGCACTGGCTACATTGAGAGTCCTGAGAGCCTGCCAACCATATCTAAGAAGGCTGTGTATTTTCATAAAAAGGAAGCAGGATTCATTCAAAGCTAACTCTAAGGAGTTGGAGGATCCCATTTTTCTCAAATTTCCATTCCACAATGTTCTGTTGTGTGAGACTGTCTTCCAGTGAAGAGCAGAAGGCAGAGCCCAAGGAAACAGTGTTGACCTGGACATGCACAGTAGCACTTCCGCCCTTTTCAGGTTGTTGTCTTCTTTCTCCAGGACAGGCAGTAAGCCTCGGCCTCCTGGGCCAGCATCTGCATATTCTGTCTCTTCTTCTGGGCTGTGAGAAGAGTGGGTGTTGTTCATGTCGTCAGCATGAAGATGTTTTGAGAAGTTACTTGTTCCCAAAAGATAAAAGTAAGTATTAAATTTCCTTATAGCAATGCTGGTTCCATTTTCAGGCATGTAAATGAAGAGTTGTATTTGATGAAATAGTAGAACTATCATCTGAGTTAATATTATGTCTTGGAATTTAAAAATTCAACAATCTATAAAAGTAAACATTATGTGACATTTAACATGTACTACATTTATGAAAATCAAGAAAATCAATTGCATCTATGAATAGTCTTTCTTGTAGGAATTTTGGACACAACAGTTTCATTAGTAGCCTATTTTTATATATTTTGTATAATAATCATCTTGAGGCAAAAAAATACTTCTTTTCAAAATAATGACCATCATTAAGAATTACCTTATGCAAATATCCTTTTTTCAACTAAACTATTATTTTATATACATAGACAAGTAGATCAAACAGTGCATATATCATAGTTGACCAAATAGGTGCTTTTGAGGTCAGAGATGACATTTAAGCTTACACAGGAAATATAAGTACAATTTTCCTTTAATCAAATTCAGCACATTTGGCCAGTCAAATAGCTCAGTGGATTAAAGTGCCTGCCATGCCGGCCCGGGCCCTGGGGCGTGCACCTGTAATCCCAGCTCTGGGGAGGCTGTAACAGGAGAATCACTACGAGTCTGATCTAGTAGTAAGGCCCTGAACACCCTGTAGATCCTTCCTTAAAATACAGAAAAAAAAATGCAGTGCATTGAGATAGATGGATGGATGGATAGATAGATAGATAGATAGATAGATAGATAGATAGATAGAGATATAGACATATATGTATACGATATATGTATGCAAATATTTTCAGTTACACTATCTGGTTATTTTTATGCCTTAAAGCTAGTACATTCTGAGAAAATAATCTTTAAATCCCTTGTAAAATAGGCCCATATTCTATAGGTAACTAAGTGAAGTTTAAGATGAAATATATGAAAAAACAAGACAGTAAGAATGACATTGTCTTTTCCTCATATTGCATTATGGATGAATCAGAGACTTTTAAGTGGTAAATAATAGATGCATTGATAGTGTGTAAAGATTTAGGAATAATAAGTGAGAATTTATTCAAAATCTCTAAATAATGTAAAAGAGGTTCTGGAATGTTGAGATTTAAGCAGATTTAAGCATAGGAATTTTCTGCTTTGTAGAAGTTATATAACAAATCAATATTAGCTCCAGTGTTTACTGAGACATATTTTCTCTCCGTATATGTTTCTAAATATTTTCTATTTTCAAATTATATTTATTGCTAATTAACTATGTGAGTTCAACACCTGCACTCTCAATTCTCATAGCGTGAATAGAAACTACTAATTACAATGGCAGAAGCATGTCATAGATACATACAAATAAGGTCCATGAAAAATGATGGTTGGCAAAGAAATATCCCTGAAAAAGAGGAAATTTGCACCTCTTCCCTTTATGAAACACAAGAATTATTCTATAACTTCATTTCTAATATTCAACAAAAAATGCTTCAATGGCAACTATATAAAATATAAATTGTAGATCGTTAAATTTAAGTTCTGGTTGATAGGATATTAAGTGTGCAAACTCAGAAACACTAGCCACTGAAGTGGGCCAGGACTGAGATAAAAAGTCACTATTGATGCTGACGAATACTTCCAATAGGAGTGATCTTGCCACTTAGGAAGTGAAAAGTTTCAGCAGGAACATAGCTTCATGGAGGTAGCTGAGTGATCATCGTTTTCATGCTGCCACATATTTGTCAGGAAATACATGACGCATGTGTACAGTAGGACATTGTTCCAACATAAACACAATGATGCCAGGATGCATGTTACCCCACGAAAGAAATTGAAAGTGTTACACTAAATAAAACGGTCACACTGTGCATGCTGTATTCATATAAGACATGTACAATAGACAAATCTACAAACATGTAAAGTAGATTGATGGTCCCTAGGGAATGGGACTCTTTGCAAAATGAGGATGGAGGCTGCTCTGGCAGGACAAAGCACATGGAACTAGATGGTGGCGATCGTCACACAGCACTGTACAAGTGGTAGCCACCAAGTACAATGAATGTGTCAGATATA
>NDGN011453321.1:0-21424 GCA_002564285.1 Tympanoctomys barrerae
AGATATTGCCTAATAACTGTAAAAGAAAAGCATTCGCAGATCTTGGATCATCTCTATAGATCCAAACATTGCTGCCATTTTAAGAATTGTAAAATATTCAGAAAGGATGGAAAAACTACTGAATTCCTTATGATCTTGGGCTGGATTAAGTAGTAGGATTCTTCAGTAAGACACTTTGACTTTTCATGCCAAGGGGTGAGATAGAAAAGAGAGAGGAGAGGTGAAGAGGGAAAGGGAAGGTGGGGGGAGGGAGGGGAAAGGGGAGAGGCAGGGGGAGGGAGTAAGAGGGAAGGAGGGAGGGGGGGAGAAGAAAAAAAGAAGGGAAATCTGAATAAGCTCACAACTTACCCACATCCATTAATGAGTCTGCGTGAAACTTCTACCCTGCTTGAAAAGACAGTGAGCACAAAGAATTACAAGTACTGACTAAAGTCATGAGCTGAATTCAGAACAGGCGCTCCCTGTTCCGAGAAGATACAAGGATACCATTTTATATTTTAAGTCAGGAAAACTCGATGGAGCAGTGGTGTCAGATGGAGAGAGAAAGAAAGTTGAAAACTGTGGTCAAGTTCAAGTCTGCTGGTCACATCTTTTCTACAAACTCAGGCTAAGCTGCTGATAGCCAAAGGGCTGGGGATTAAAGTCAGACATCTCGCCACATGGACACCAAGCACGCAGCTAATTGGCTCCATTTTTCACTTCCCATTGATTGATTCTGTATCAGACAGACCTGGTTTACTTCGATTTGCGCTTACAGAGTGGCAACTAAAGAGGTGACCCAGGTCCAATATGCAAGTAGGAATGCCCACTCCGCAGTCGGCCTCACAGTGGACACAGAACACTTAAACAACTACAAGGGAGATTCCCAGGTTGAAAACCACAGCATCAAAAGGCAAAACTGGGTTTTAGAAGCTTACACTACTGCCATCCCTAGGCGTGAAACTGTAAATTAAAGAATGGTCTGTTGTCTGCTGCACTGAGCCAAATCAAAGACATTTCACGTACACTCTTTAATTGGGGGTTCCATGCTAATTGAAGAGAGAAGATCCACCTCAGCAGATGCTCCACACCCCCACCCTTACGCCCCCTCACTCTGGTGTGTTTTGCACTTTGGCAAGTGGGTGCAAAATATCTGCAACATGGTCTACTCCGATATAGGATGGAACTTCCCAGTTTTAAATGGTAACAGATGTAGTTTCGGCTCTAATACACATTGGGCTCACTCCAAAGCAATCATACATACACACACACACACACACACACACACACACACACACCCTCAGCTTTAATAATGAAATGTCACAGAATAACTAAAAACCTTCAGTCAACAATGATTTGTGGCTGGCTTTGTGTTTGTTTGTTTTTGTTTGCATGTTTTAGTAATGAATAAATGCTCCAGTTGTTTACGGCTTTTCAGGCCTATACATCAAGAGCCTCCATCTTCATTATTTTTCTTCCACGTGCTTGTTTATGACGAGAGGTGTCATCATCGTGTTTCTTGTGAAAATGAAAGTAATCAAAATGCCTTGTGATTCCAGGAAAAGATCTTCTCAGGGAGGCATGCCTGCCTGCTATTGACGCTGTAGAAAGGCTCCTTTTACATGGTATTAGATGTAGAGAGCACATCGTATTGATCTAGAAATAAAAAGCTTGATTTTTTTAGTACAGTCAACCCTTACCTCCATAAGCACTTTGTAACACCAGGAAGAGGGGTTTATTTTTAATTGAGGTAGAGTAAACAAATTACATTTGAAGAACATTGCTATTTTAGGGAATAGAGCATTTGTAAGCTTTTTTGGCAGGAATTCAGGTAAAATCATGAATAAGTCTCACTCTTTCAAATTTGGCCCAGACCTCCCCATTGCAGCTCCGCTTGAGTCAGAGATGGGATTTAGACTATTGCCTTTGTTTTATCCTTTTTCTTCGTAGGAACAGTCAAGACAGGTTTTCTCATGCTCAGATGCTGCAAATACAAACTGGAGACCCACGAGGCCCTTCTGCATACGCTGTCCATTCTTCCTGCCCCCAAAATGATGATGGTGGCTGCTTCGGAGCCCGCAAAGCCTGGTGAGGTGCCCTGCTCCGGCTGTATTTACCACCAGACAGTGAAGCTTCGGGAGCTTTTGACGGCACCCTCCCTTAATGAGGTACATCTCTCATTTGTTTCTCTACTTTATCTTAAAGTTCATACCGCACCACCGGAAGAAGAAATCAATATTTCAAATAATCTCCCTTTCCCCACCATACAATTCCACTGCACGGAGAGGAGCTCGCTGCCCAATACCAGCCTGAGAGCTAATCAGCCTCCATAGAGCAGCGCCAGCTGCTTTATCAGAAATTCTTTCGATTTTCTTAGCAACACGAGTCTGTCTCCCTTTCCAGAAGAAAGACGTTGCCTTTTGGGGAAATGCTTTTCCTAATCAAGTTAAACTAACTTTACCCAAAGAAACCGGTAGTTTTTCCTCTACGAAAACACCTACCACCACCCTGTTCTATCTTGCCTTTACTCCAAACCTGCCTGCACTCTCTCCTTCTCGCCCACCTTCTCTGGTATCCAAGGAGCTGGCACGTGACAGCCTGTCTTGCAAATTGGGCCGCGGCCCTCGCTTTTAAACGCTCTTAAAGGACTTGTTTCTTAGCTCATTAAAGATGCTGCGAAACCTCTCAACACTGTAAAGGGGTAGCACTGGGTGCCTCCTTACGCAGCGTCTCCCTTCTCTCTCCCTCGGGTGGAATATAAAGTGGCCGAATTTCTTGGCCAAGAGGTGCAGGGTGCAGGTCTCAGGCACGCGCCTGGAAACTTATCCTAATGCATCTGACTCCAGGACTGGGGGCGCGGCGCTGCCCAGGAATCCTGAAGACCGGCAGGGCTGGCGCCGGGTGTGTGGTTCAAGCCTTTCCTACCCGCCTCGGTCCTCAAAGACGAGCTGGGCTTGGTTTCTGAGTCATACACACACACACACACACACACACACACACACACACACACACACACTCAAGCGCACGGACGCCCACTCCTGGAGAGCCAGAGTTTGCCAAGCCGGAGGGGTCGCAGGTTCCTGGCAATCCTGAGCCGGCGAGGGAAGACGTGGGGACCACCCGGAGCCCACCAGGCTGGGCAGAGTGGCTTGCAGAAAGGCTCCAGGCCCCGCCAAAGGCGGCCCGGGGGGAAGGTCCCCGGCCCCACTCGTGTCCAGGGTCCCCAACTCCAACGCCTGCAGACCATCTCCCAGCTCCTGCAAGTTTCTGCTCGCAGCGGGGTCTGCCCTCTCCCGGCCGCCTCACTGAGAACCCCCTGTCTGCACACCTGAACTGCCCTCCCACCCCCAGGGGGGTTCTGCGCCCGGGAGTCGGCGGCGCGATTACTGGGGAGCCTCCGACGTCCCCAGAAGCGGCGGCGGCCCGCCGGTCTGGCCAAGCTCGCCGCCGCCTCCCGTGGCTGCTGCCGCGGCGGCGGGAGCCTCTCCAAGGCTCCCCGGCAGCCTTATGTATTATTCACTCCGGTGGCCTCGGAGCTTTCTGGAGAGCCCACGCCGGAGAGACGAGCCCTTCACCTGGCAACTACTAGTTGGGCGATTTGTTTCTTGGAAACTTGGGGTGATGAGGGGGTGGCAGAGCACATTTTCGCTTGTTTTGCTTTAGGGTTTTGGCTCTTCCCCCCCCCGCCCCCCCGCCGGGAGCTCGCAGGAGCGCGCAGCGCCCAGGGCCCGGGAGGGAGCGCGCGAGCGCCGGCGAGCGCGGCAGGCAGCCCCACGAGCGGCTGAGGTTGGCGGGCGGGCTCCGGAGAGCAGAGCCGCGGCGGCCGGGCAAGCGGGGCAGAACCGAGCCCGGGTCCTCGACACCGCCCCCGCGGGCCCGCTCCCCCGGCGCGCGCTCCAAGGGCCGGGAATCCCCAGCGCCCGGAGTTGCCGCTGCCGTTCCCCACGGCTTCTCCACCTGGCCTCTGGCCCCAACTTTCCCCACCCCCGGGCGCGCGCGCGCGCGTACACACACACACACACACACACACACACACACACGCACACACCTCCTTTCCCTCGACCCCAGCGCCACTTCCCCGTATAGTTTGGAGATGACAGATGCCTGTAGACTTTCACCAAACAAGCGGAGGGGGCAGCAGACTACAACAGTTATTTAATTAAAAGGCATTTTTCCTCTAATTCTCGCGCTGGCTCCCAGAATAGCTTTTTCACCCCCTCCCCCGAACCCGAGCACATGCCTCTCTTTCCAGGTTGCCTGTGGCCCGCTGACAACCATCGCCTTCCACGCCCCCCCCTTTCTGGCTTTTACCTCCAGCCCCCCTTCCGCCCCCCCCGTCTCCCGTCACACCGACACGCACACTACAGGCCGGCGGCGGGGAGTGTCTGAGGTACGATGCAGCCGGACTGCATTGCACAGTCATCAAAGTTAAGTGTGTGTGTTTGTGGGGTGCTCGTGCGCGCCGGGGAGGCGCGGGGTCAGAAGAATCTGAGCCTCCGCTCTGCCCCCCCCCCACCCCACCTCCGCGGGTCAGGGGACGCCTCCCCTGGAGATTGCAGCCATTTTAGGGAAAGAGGTGGCTCGGGGCTCGGGGGAGTGGGCAGGACAGCGCGTCGGGGGTCGCGGCTCCGCAGCCCCTCGGCGCAAGTGCAGGGCCGGCGGATGCCGGGCGCACAGGGGCGCGGCGCCCGCGGCGACTTCGGGAAGGTTGCGCTCGAGTTCCCTGGTTTTGCCTGGAGTTGTTCGGGGTAACGCGCCAGCTCCAGCCTCTTCCTCGGGTTCCCGCTGGGCTGGAAGGTGGTGGGGGGAGGTGTCGATGGCTGAATGGGCTCGGGAGGGACGCGACAGACCCTGGAGACCGTAGAGCTGGCGCTGGGGGAAGGGGGACACCTCCACTCGCCGGTTGGCGCTGACCCAGACAGTGCGACCCACTTGGCCCCCCACCCTCCCCACCCCCTCCCGAGCCTCTGCCTCCCCGCCGAGTGCCAAGTGAGCCCGCGGCGGGGGGCGCGGGGACCGACGCCGCCCGGCCCCAACCACCCCTTACCTGGCTGGAAGGGGTTTCCCAGGAGGAGCCGTAGTTGTAAAAGAAGGAAGAGAAGAAGGTGTCTTCCGACAGCCCGCAGCCCGCCATGCTCTGGATGCAAATAAAACGAGGAAAGAAAAAAAAAAGCACACACACACACAAAAGCAACCCAAAATGTTCAAAATCAAATTAAACCAATAAGCCAAGAATATATTCTCTCGCAAAATAAAGCAAAGGAGGGGGAAGGGAATGGCCAGGGGAACGGAAACTCTCGGCGGCGCTCCCTCCCCGGGCAGCAGGGATGCTCGGCCGCCTGCGCCGCCGCTGCCGCCTCCTCGAGACGGTACCTAGAGAGGTTCGTCCTGACTTGGGCAGCCGCCGCCGCCGCCGCCTGTGCCGGCTGCGTGTGTGCGCGCGTGTGTGTGCGTGTGCGTGTGTGTGGTGTGTGCGCGCACAGCGAGCGAGCGAGCGAGCGGAGACCGCAGGGGAGGCGAGAGGGCGAGGGAATGAGCGAGCCGGGATGCAGGGCGCAAAGGCAGAGCGGGCGGCGGGCGTGTGCGCGCGGGGGTACGTGTGTGTGTGTGCGCGTGTGTGTGTGCGCGCGCGCGCGTGTGGCTGGGCGTGCGTCTGTTTGGGGAGCTCACCGGAGAGCCGGGCCCGTCACGTGGGCTGCCTGACTCCGCCGGCTGCCGGGGACAGCCTGTACTACAGCCCCGGCCACTAAATCAGCCCCCGCGGCCCGCCGGAGCTCAGCGCCGTCCCCGCCCGGCGGTGCGCGCCCGAGGCGGCAGGGGGCGCGGGTGCGGCTCGGGCAGGTGGGTGGGCGGCGAGGGGCAGCTGCGACCGCCCCAGACGCGGGCACCGAAAAGAAGAGTGATGGGGGGGACACGCACGTTCCCCGCTAAACCCCGCGCCCTCTAGGCAGACCTGGCTCCCACCTGGTCAGAGGAGTCTTTAAATTCTAATTCCTAAAAATCGCTTCTCAGTGCACAGCCCCTTTCTCCAGCCACCGGGAAATTATTTTCACACAGTTGTTCTGCCTCGATTTTCTTTCCCTGTGTCCCTAGTTCCCCGGGAGCGCGCGCGGACACACACACACACACACACACACACACACACACACGGCCGCCTCCTCCCATCCCAAACGCGAACCCACTTCCTTTTTTCAGTTGCTGTAGTTTGGCTAAGTCAATGCTACATCAAACTAGGCTGAGCTGACAGGACTAGAAAGTGGATTTAGGGGACAACACTGCCCCAGCAGGAAGAAGGACTCTCCTTGGTCGTTCTGTTGATTTAACAGTTTAAAAACGAAAAAGAATTTTGTAGCTTCTGCACTAAAGCCAGGCCCCCTGTGTCAGAATTCTTTTAAGGGCGTTCCTAAGTCCTTTTACATGTTATAAAAATGTAAATAGATATAATTTCCTTCCTCCCACCCCCCGATAGATTTGGGGACAAACCCTTTCTCCCAATCTTAAATAACTGAGTAGCTAAAGGAGTTTTTTTTTTCCTGCAAAAAAGTATTCTTTACTTACTTCCCTTGATTCTTTATATAGATTTATAGAAAATAAAATTCAAATAAAAACCGGCCTATCTATGTAAGAAGCTCTTCCAAGTACCTGAATCCTTGTAGGAAAACTTGAAACAATTTCCTATTGGCAGTTTTATATTTTTTCTTCCTGAATTTTTTTTTCAAATACTGCCCATTTTTATTCAAGCCAATTTTGTTTTTCCAAGAGTTTGCACTTCCTCTTGCAAATTCCCCACTTGAGGTCAAATTCCTCTGTGAAATAAACATTTCCACAGCAACCTAGTGACGTCACAAACATCGGCTCTTGATTTCAGAAGGGAAACAAAGCAAGAAGAATCTCTCTAGAAAAGGGCTCTCTTCTCTTTTCTCTTCTCCTTTTCCTCTCCTCTCCTCCTCTGCCTCTTTCTCAGCAATAACATAGCTCTTGAGTTTTTGAGAAGACTCTCAAAACATACTAGATTTCTGGCTAAATACCTGCTTTCTTTTTCTGTAATTGACTTATTTTCCAGAGGAATGTCAAATGACCTTTGAAAAAATAGGTCATCGTCCTGTTTTTTGCCTTCAATGAAAAAGTGTTACAAATCAGTAGTCCCTGAATCTCACTGACCACTATAGATTTATAAGGAAGGAGAAGATTTCTTTCCTTAAAAAAATGATGTTGGAGAGAACATTGACAGGTGAAATTCAATGTACTAACTTCAGACTCAAATAACACTGAGTCTGCTTTAAAGATACAGTAGTTTTTTGGTTTTGTTTTTTTTTTTTTTTTAAGTATTAGACCCACAGAAATTCTACTCACTTATCAAAATCAGTGCTGATCTCACCCAAGTGGAATAGAGGGGCTTCTAGCCTTTTCCACATTGATTATTTCCTGGGTCTCCTTGCTGGAGAAAGAAGAACATTTTTCATTTTGTTCTGTTTCAGTTTCCCTGGACTTCTACCCCTCTAAACATTAAATGTAAAGGAATAAAAAAATACATAATTAGGCCTAAGAGCTGGGGCTTCTTAAACTTCCTGCCTAGATACAGATCTTCTAATAACATCTGTACAGAGCACTCTCAAAATTTACAGTTTGAAAAACGCATTTCACATAAACATTAATTCAATTTAATATTTTTGTTCCGAGACCACTTGCTTCCACAAATTCGGCTCAGCTTTCCCTTCGATGCCAACAGAAGTCGCTTCCATCTCTGCTATCCCCTTGCCCGCTGGTTCAATGAATAGATTTATTCATCACAAAAATCGTGAGAAAACCAGGACTCTCTATTCTCAATCTACAGAAGTGGAAATAGCCTAGGAGAAGCTAATTAACCTGCCCTGAGTCAACAACCAGCTACAAAGTGGCAAGAATTAAATCCACACCTTGTGAACCCACCTGCTTTTCCCATGCAGACAGAAAGAATGAAGCCTGTCACCCTCCACCCCTTGTTTTGTTTTTGCAGAACCGGGGATTTGAACTCAGACCCTTGTACTTGCGGGGCAAGCGCTGATTCTACTGAGCCATCTCCCCACCCCCCTCCTGCTTTTAGATGACCTTTCATACAGCCTTTCTCACAGTGCAGCCAGAGGCATCTATCCTCTCGTTGCTCTACTTTGATGATAAGTGTCCATTCTTCCTGGCAGCTGTTAGGGCCCTATTATTTTAGCTTTATAGATGAAGAAATCAAGACTCTAGGAAAGACTACTAACTCCTCCTTGTACCTACAGCTAGTAAGTGGCAGCACTGGGTCTTGAATCAAAACCTTCTGGCTCGTAATTTCTCTTTCCCTAAAATTAAGTCTTTGTCCTGGTTAAAAGCACAGGTAAGTGAGTATATGGGTCCACAGAGCAGGCCCAGGGCCTGCAGAGGCGTCCCGGGAAGGAGACACAGGAATGGGTGAAGAGAATTTCCATAGGCACCCAGGGGAACTTAGCAACAGTGAAATCTGGCCTCTGGCCATGATGTTGGGGCCCCCTCAGATCTCTAGAACTGTCTTTTTTAAACACAGGGACCCTGAAGAAGTCCCACTGAGGACATCACAGATAAAACGTCCCCTCCCTCTTCTGCTTACACCATCCTGGGGCAGCCCTGCCACCCTGAAAGAATCCCGGCTTCCTGGGTCGCTTGTTCACCTGGCATTCACATGGTAACATGGAGGTTTGCTTGCTAGTTCCCAACAACATAAAAACAAGCCGTCCTCCCCTCTACCCCACTGGGGCCCAGAGCAGATGGAGTCAGCCCCTGGGGAAGCAGAGGGCGCCACAGGCTCATTGAGAAAAGATTGCTCCAGCCACCTTGCCAGCGCCTTGCTGTGCCTTACGCAGATGTCTGAGGATAGAAACTCAAAACAGAAAGCTTTCAACTTTCAAATCCACTGTGGTTGGTTCTCCCAAAATAAACGAAACTTTCTTCTGCATGTGCTCCTGGGTCATATTACCAAGGCAGAATTTGTCACACTGAAAGCACGTGATCTGTTCAATTAATATCATCCCATTAAAGTGGAATCCATCTTTATTCATAAGCACTTTGCTCCCAAGAAATAAGTTTTGCGTTAACCTCATATTGAAAATTGGTCCAGAGTCCAGATGATGCCACGGTGGTTTCCTTGTTTATAAATGCGGTGCATTAACACTCTCGTGCCACTAGGGTGTCATTTAGAGACTGGCTGTTTGGCTCTGCAGGTGCAAGAGGCTAAATTCTTGTAGCTGGGATAAAAAATGATCAGTTTTGGCTAAAACTGCAGATGGGAAACAGATGTAACATACAGAGGAAGTAGATTCATTTGGTCTTCTTCCTTTATTAGAGTAACGTCTGCTAATTAGTCTTACTTTTTAAAAACCCTCTAAATACACATGTGTTAACTCCAGGCAAAGTGAAGAATCCATATTATTCCTGCCTTCAAGAAGTTTACAGTCCCCACAAATGCCTTTGGGATGGGTTTATTTATTTTCTTTTTTTTAGCTTCTAATTTTTGTTCGTGATGATTTAAATATTTACATCCTCTCATCAAAATTATAATTACCCCAGGGAAAAATTAAAATTAAGAAGTAGAATGGCATGAGAAAGTTAAGCAGGCAGAAGGGATGGGGAAACAAAAGATTTTGTAAGGAGGGCAGGAAGGTGAGGACAGGAAGAGGCACACAGTGGTTAGAGCAGAAAGCTCTAAGGCAGACCCGAACCTCCAGGTAGCCTTGAGAATAAGAGTAGCAGACTGGTTTGGAATGGTTCTGATGTGTGCTACGGGTTGAATGGGGCCTGTCCCATGTCCCCATCCTCTGGAATTGAGTCCCCAACTTGTGGTGTTAAGAGGGTGGGAATTTGATTTGACTATGGTGTTAGAGGTGGGGCTTATGGGGATAATTCAGAGTGGACAAATGAATGATGGTTAGACATGGGGGGGGGGCGGTGATAAGAACACACCTGCAGTCCCAATACTCTGAGAGGCTGATGCAGGAAAAGTACAAGTTGGGATCCCCTGAGAGGCAACATGGACCACACACCTCAGAAGCAACCCATGTGAGGTCTAATGGGGCTGGGGTACTGGAGTGCCCCAAATCACTGGTAGAAGACTGTGGGAGCTATTGCTAGGTCCCCAACATGAAGACCTGTGGCCAGCAGGGGCAAAGTCATCAAGTGATGTGATGAGGCTGCTAATGCCAGGATCTGGGGCCATGTACCTGGAAACAGGAAGGCCTGTGAATGTGGGTAGGGCCGAGAATTTCCGTAGGCACCCACATAGGAACTTGGCTTACAGATATGGGTAGGGCCGCAGAGCCTTTGTGAGCCAACCATTAGCTCATTTACTTCCCCCCAAGCCTGATGGAGGGACCACTGTAACATTTCCAGCTTTCCCAGGAGAATGCCAAGGAAGAGGATAGAGAGGCATCTGCTGTTTTACCAGGCTAACTTTTGTTCCCTCTTCCTGGAATAGACTGCACTTCCTCTGAGAAACACATCTCATGTCTTCTTGATGTGGCCCAACTCTTGCTCCAGGACTGTACAGGTGCCCCTAGCTGAATGGATGCATCTCTACCTCCAGTTGTCACTAGAACTCTAGGGACTGGTCACACAGAATCCCCTGGTCACACAGAATATCATGTGGCATGAGACAGCACAGGTTATGTCCCTTTTGCTCTCTCTCCCTGTTGTTACAAATTCCCCTACATCCAACTCTCATGTGTTTGTCTAAGCTGAATTATCTTCATAACCCCCACCTCTAACACCATAGCCAGATTGAGTTCTTGTGCCTCCTTAGAGCAAAGCTGGGAAAATAAGAACTTTGAGTTCTCCCAGGCCAAGTTAACTCCATGGGAATGAATCCAAATGCTTGAGAACAAAGCCAGCCCAAAGGGCAGAGCCTAAGAAGAAGCATTATAAATGCCATTCATAGCTTATAAGCATCTGGATCCCGCCCAACCTGAAGTTAGATGCTTCCCTGTTCTTTCCAGGTGCATGAGCCAATGTATTCCTCTTTCATTATAAGCCCGTTGGAGCTGGATTCATAGAACTTGAACTACTTGGCTAGGATCACATATCTAATGGGTGTGGAATAATATTCAATCCACATAGCCTTACTTCCATATGGACTGGGGTCCACATTCTCACTCATCATGCTCCGTGGTGGTAATTAGCATCTAGGAAAGACAAAGCTCAGAATCAGCATCTGCCAATTTGTTTGAGAGGATGATGGACCAGGGTGCATCTCACCTTCATTGCAATTGTTAATTCCATGAGATTGTTAAAAAGTATGGCTGTGTCCTTATCCTTTGAAGCAAAGCTGGAGCTGAGGGAATAGAAAACAATTTAAAACAGAGTATTAAGACTTTCAACTTTTTGTCCTTTTGCTGATGAGCCAGCCAGGAGATCCTTCTGGACAGCCTTGGTGTTAGTCAGGACCTTGGCTACAAGTGATAAAACCCTAACTCTGTTGGCTGAAGAAGTAAAAAAGAGGCTTTATTGGCTCAGCCCCTTGAAAAGCCCAAGACTATGGCTGGTTTTAAACAAATCTGATGCAAATCACATGCCAGGTGACCCACACGGTTTCTGGCTTTGCTGGCCTTTGGGCAGTGAGTATCATCTCATTCTCAATTGCATATAGAACCTCCAGCAGGACCTGGATCACCCCATACACACACCCAGCAAAGATCCTGAGTTCCAAGCTATTGGCTCTAGCTGGGCCGTGTGGTCACATTCATCTACCAAGGAATGATGGGAGCTGGGAGGATGCAGTTCTCTGACTATGTTCGAGTCACACATCTATCGCTGGTCTAGAATGGAATCAATGCCACCAAAGCAAAGGAACTCAGACTGGAGAGGGTACGGATCCCCAGAAGTAATCGAGACCCAACATGTGCATCCAGTTCTCGAAGAAAGATGATCAGATGGCAGCAAACTAACTGCCCACTTCCCGCCTCACACGCACTCTGTGCCCCTCACTGAGGTTGCCTTTCCAAAGGATGCATGGCTTGCTTCCTGTCTCGCAGGAGCTTGCTGTGTTCTGAGAATGGTGTCACTACATTAACTGCAAAGAGCATGCCCCATAGCAAATGAAGGTAACTGATGTGTATATTCTTATTTATAGGCAACAAAATTCACTCTAGGTGTTTGGGTAACTCCTGAAAGGACCAGAGATTTGGATTTGAATGCTACAGACAGGAACAAAGCTGCCTGAAAGAAAAGGTGCATGACACCGGGAACTAGACACCAGAAACTCTTCCGCTCTCTGCCCTTTAAGGAGGAAACTTTGTTCCTTTGCCTGTCAGAACACTGGCTCTCCCAAACTTAGTAGCCAGGATACTTTGCCCATTTCTACCTTCAAGTCTACAGAAAGTGGGTTTGCTTGATGGCCTCTCAGACACCATGACTTTACCTGCAAAGAAGTCTGGGAAATGTAGTTTTTCAGTCTTCTGGGCTCTAAGTACCAACGGGTTAAAGTAAGAGTGTTGCAATGAATACTGAGTAAGTTCATCTGCAGTGTCTACCATGAGGCAGACTGCAGAAGTTTAGTGGAGAGGAAACAAGGGCTGGACTCATGACCTGATCATCTGTCACACTGGTAGTCTCACTTAACTCTGACATTTGTTAAATGAGAGGATCTAGATGCCAGGGGTCAGATACCCACAGAAGCCATACCTGAACCACACTTGCAGTTCCTGGAGGCCATCTGAAGACAGATGACAACAAGCTGTGATTGTCCACAGGAGGGAAAACAGCAGGAAGTCTGGACCATGACAAAGGGACAGTCTTAACACCTCCTTCCCCCTTGATGTCTACATCCAAGGTCTTTCCTTAGATACTTCCACCCAGCCAGCCCAGAAGGAGCACTGCCGTAAGCCTTATGAGCAGCCAGAACCAGCCCACGCTGGAGCTAGACGAGCCTCCATCTTCTCTTGCTACAACCTTAGAGACTCCTAGTAGACCTTTTTGCATCTACACTTAGCTTCTCTTCTGCCGTGCACTCTTCATGCCTCAAACAGAATGGTCTTCTTTTCAAAGCATACGTCTACTCATGACTTTCCTTCCGTGGCCTCTAAGTATCCAAGGTTAATAAGGACAGTGTTTCTCCTTGGACCAAAACCCAAATCCTTCAAATCAGCCCTACCAAGTCCTTCACTCTAAGAGCTGCCACCTACTGCTGATCTGGCACGATGTCCCCTAATCTCAGAAGGCCTCCTTAGGAGACCCAGGGCCCCTCAAATTCAGATTCCTGCACTGCACACTTCTCTGGGTGTCTCTTGAGGGACTTTCTTCTCTGCGCCTGCTGAAAGTCTCCCCACCCACATGGGCCTCAGTGCAGCCAACACCAGAGTCCTCAGAGACACCAAGTTCTTCCACGTCGGCATGCGCTTGCCCCTCCCGTTCCCTCTGCCTCGAGCACCCCCCCACTTCCTGTCTAGGAGACACCTCTGAAGATCTTAGTAGTCGCCATTTTGGGGGCAGCCCTCTGAGATGGTCCCAGAGGAAATTCCGGTCTCTGTTTATGTTATTTCCCGTGAGCTACACTAATGTCCCCTGGCTTCCCAGGCCTACCTCAGGACCTGCTCATAGAAGTTGACTAAAAAAGACTGAATAAACTTCAGAAAGAGAAAAGAGAGACCAAAAAAGAAGGGAAAAAAAAAAAAAAAGCAATCCCCCTACACAGAGCACAGCAATAAAGAAAATGTGTTCTACTACCACCTTGAGACCTCAATTAATGTGCTTTTCTCCTCATGAGTCCTTGCTTCAAACAAACAGAATCTGACAGGCCGAATTAAATCATTTATCTTTCTAGTTCTCTGCCTTGGCTCTAACGCTAGTGAAAAAGCCCTGATATTTCATAAGGAAGCGGTAAAAGCAGCACCTAAGGCCCAGTACTTTGACTGTATCCAGTTGGGCAGGCCAGACACACACAGGAGAAAATGTTCATTTCCTCTGCTTCCTTTACCCCGGCAGAATTAAACATGAAACCACCATATGTAATCATTCTGTTTTCTCACATGTGCCCTAGGAAGCCTCTGCGTGTGTTTGTGTGTGTGCATCTTTGTGTGGGTATGCACACACCTGTATGCAGATACCAACCGTGTTATTCAACTTCTACCTGGCCACAGCTGTGAATTTCAGCGTGCAAACAGCCTTAGCGACATAAAATACAGCCCCAAATCCGTGAAACTTCTGCTAGACGTTCTGTTGCAGTTCCTCGTACACACTTGAGTGCCTTTTGATCCGGAGGGACCTACGGCCTCCAACCCTGGCTGGCGAGGAAACAAAGCCCACTTCCACCCAGCCTCGTAGACTAAGTGCCCAGGTGACGTTTCCTGCGCTTCCTCTGGCTGAGCCACACCAGGCCTGCACCACTCCAGCACCGTATAAACCGCCACAGCCTGGAGCACCCACCTCTGCTGCTCTGTCGCTAGAACCTGAAATTAGGCCACCCTGAATTGCATCTGAGCCGATCACAGAGGCCTCCGGCTCCAAGGCGCACAGTATTTATTTTTCTTAAATAACAAAACCGTCCTATTTGCAGTCCATCATTTGGAGGATAACGTGGATCTCAGCACTCTGCAGATAATCTGCACGTCAGGTCCATGTGTTTAGAAATCTTTGCCTTTAAACCTTTCTCTCAGGGCAGCCGAGGTGTCACTCAGGAGAGTGGCTTGGACCTTGACGCCCTGCCTTGCTCAAGCTGAGAGGAGAAGGATGAGACCCCTGCGGGAGGGCGCAGGGTCAGGGGAGGAAAGGTGGTGGGGAGGCCTCCGGTGAGTCGGAAAGCAAAGCAGAAACAGCCAGAGAGACGACCTGTGACCACCAGCGGGGCGGGCGAGCCCTAGGGTCTCCCATGGTGGTGCCGCGCTGCCTTGGCAGAACTGAGCCTGGGATTGCGCGCTTCCTGGCAAGCTCCAGGGTGATGCTACCGCTGAGGCCTGGAGCCGGATTCGAGGGAGGAGGGCTCCAGGTCAGAGCAGCCAGGGCGGCGCCTGCCTCCTTCCTTGGAAGCCTGGCACTGCTGGGCAAATGACTTGACTCTGCGGGTCTGGACTGTTCATCTGTGCGGGAACCGTGCTGGTACCTGTCACACACGTCTGCCCTGAGGATTAACTTGAGCAGTGACAAGAGCAGCTTAGTGGGAGGCCTGGCACAGCGCGCATGGAGCGGCGGCTCGGGGCTGCTCATTGCTCTCTGGCTCTGCATACCTCTGTCCCCAAGTGGGTCTAGGTGACAGAACGGGACCAGGGTCTCCTCCCCCCTCCGTGCCCCACCCCCAAAGAAGGAGGCCTTGCCTGTTTTCCTTATGTTGTTATTTTTAACATTTAGGCTTTTTTTGGTTTTATGTTCTCACTAAATTAATCCATATTTGAGGGAAGCAAAAAAAAAAAAAACAGAGAGAGGGAGGAAGGGAGGGAAGGAGGAAGGGAGGAAGAAGGGAAGGGAGGCAAAGACAGTGAGAGGGAGGACAGAAAAAACAAAAGAAAGTTGGGAAACACCTCTGTCAAAGATCACGGGCAGCTTTGGTCTACGGACTGCCAGCGAGACGCAAAGAGACCTTGACGATGGCGGACACTGACCCCGCCATGTGTGGCCGTATGCAAGGCTAGCCTCTACCAGTCAGCAATTAGAACATTAGTTGTCCCAACACTTTAGTGACAGCCCTTGTCGTCCCTGTTTTGTAAATAAAGAACCTGAAGCACAGAAACTGGCCCCTGGGAGGAGGGGGGCGGCCCTCAGGCTGGAAGCCAGGCAGCCCGGAGGCACAGCTCCTGCCTTGGCGGTGTGTATTCTGCTCCCTCCGGGACTGGCCCACACACACCGCTTTACCGTGGATCACATCACAGTCTTTCCCTCACGTGCTGTATTTTTGCAGAGCATTTTTGATGGCTGCATAGTATTCATTGTCCCTTGTTATATCCATTTCACAGATGAGAAGAGTGAGACTCAGAGGCTCAATTTGAACAGAGTAAGGAGAATAAATAGGATCTGCCTGCAGATCTCCACACTGTCAGCTGCCAATGGGCTCCTACAGAAAGAGGCACCGGAACCCCCACCACACACACACACACACACACACAACCCTTGCTGAACTCTGTGGAGGGGGAGGCTCAACACAGTTCTCGCTGTCCAGGGAGTTGAGACATGCAATAAATAAGCAAGTGTATCCGCAAACAAGAGGATCAGCGACACTGATGTGTGTGAGAAAGGTGATCTCCCCTGTGCTGTGGTGGATGGAATGGTGGTGCTTGTCATGGAAGACTGCAGATACAAATTTGAAATGACGGCAAATGACAAGAAGGGGGTAATGCCCCGGTAATCTGGAGTCAGATTTTTATTTATTTATTTATTTATTTATTTATTTTTTGGCGGAACCAGGGATTGAACTCAGGCCCTTGCGCTTGCCAGGGAAGCACTTAATCCACTGAGCGATCTCCCCAGCCCCTCAGATTTTATTTAAA
Organism: Tympanoctomys barrerae; assembly: GCA_002564285.1. Classification (NCBI taxonomy): domain Eukaryota; kingdom Metazoa; phylum Chordata; class Mammalia; order Rodentia; family Octodontidae; genus Tympanoctomys; species Tympanoctomys barrerae. The sequence continues at coordinate 16,437 of NDGN011453321.1, forward strand.
TCTCTCAACACACAAGAGAAGCTTAATGGTGATCCTAGGGAATGGTGATCAGAACCATCCTTTAACCTAAAAAAATACTCATCAAGAACATGTGAGAAGCCAGGCCTGGTCACCCACATCTACAATCCCAGCACTCTGGAGGCTGAGGCAAGAAGATCACCATGAGTTTGAGGACAGCCTGTGCTACTGAGAGATCCTGTCTCAAAATAGAGAAAATAAAGTCACACATGAGCAAGAGTGGCAGACTGGGACTAGCACAGCTTCGGAGTCAGAGCTAGCAGGGCTGATCCTGGCTCTGTCCTCTGGGTGGCCTTGGATGCTGTGTGTGTTGTCCCCAGGGCTTCATGCGTTGGAAGCTTGCTCCTCGGCAGGGCAGGGTGAGAGGCTATGGAGCGTCTCGGGGAAAGGACTGAGGTAGCCTGGTGGGACCTCAGTTAGTTCTCACAAGGGGCCTGACTGCTGAGTTACTCTAGCTTCCTGTAACGCCCTGTGATCTCTCACTTCCGCGTGTGTCTCACCTGTGACACCATCTATCGTGAGGTCTCACTGGAGCAGAGTGGAAGCCAGCACCGGGCCTTCAACCCTCAGGACCTGGAGCAAAGAAATGCTCCTTTACAGCAGCTTCAGCAGCCAGGCCCAGCAACAGCCATGGCAGGGCTGCAGGGCTCCGGGGGGCCTGGGCAGGCCCAGATCTCCCTTCCGGGGCAGGGTGCCTCCCGCCAGGCATCTCCCGGGCGCAGGACGAGGATGGAGCCCCAGCATCTCCCGAATGTCCTGGTGTTTGAACCTACTCGTTATTTCCCAGGTCCCTTGCCTCCTGCCCTGGCCTAGTGATCTCCTGACCACTCTACCGGAGCGCTCTCCTGCACCTGCAGAGGAAGAGTGAATCCAGCCAGACCAGCTCCATTCCATCCCTCTACCCTCTCGGACCCAGACCAACCTGGCCTTCCCCCCCCACACCCTTGAATTTAAGAGCTTTGCAGATGCAAAGATCCTTTTAGCTTTTAACTTATTTACTAATTTATTATTTATCTGATATTTTTGTAAATGTATTCCTCAGATCGTGCCTTTGCAGCTCCAGTTTCTAATTTACACCTGCCTGACATGGTTTATGCTACAAGCCCTTGGTGCTCAGAAGGCAGGGTCTCCCCTGTTAACACTTTAGAGTCCTAATGAGCTTCCACGCTCCCTCCACTCGAGGGGACACCCCTCTCCCCCTTCTACATTTTCCCACTCACAGGCATACAAATCATATGTGTCACTGATACACTGTTGATTTTTCCCTGCGTTGGTTCTTTTTTTAAACATGTTTGCCCTTCAGCCTGCTATTAACCAGTTTCTTCCTACTTTGAAAAACTTGCTCTTTCAAATTTCATCATTCAGTATTTCCTCTGGGATTTTACCCTTTATTAAGAAGTCAAAACCAATTTTGGAGCAATCATAGATACCAAATAGTCTCATGAATCTTTTGTATCCTCCACAGCTCTGGCACCGGACTCGGCTCACAGCAGGGACCTCAGAGATACCTGTTGGCTCATCAAAGTGGCCGATGCATGGCACTGAGAGAGGCGGGCTGGTGTGCCGGCTAAGCACGTTGGTGTGCCAGCAGAACACGCAGGTTCGCATGTTGCTCTCATCCCTGCTTCGGCTGTGTGACATTCCATAAGTTACACCAATGTCTGGGCTTCAGTTTCCATATATTATGAGAAGGAGAATCATTTCTAGCATCTCTCAAGTTTTGGTGCGAGGACCTGCTATGGAAAGCAGTAGGATGGTGTCCCTGACTGACCTCACGGGCGTTCAGGAGCGAGGAGATGGCTCATCCATCCACCCTGAAGTCGTCCCGTGCCTGGAAGGCCAAGCCCTCTGTACACATTAACTTCTGTGTCGCAGATTGCTCCCTCTGTGCAAAGTACTTAGATGTCAGGGATGACCTTGAATCCCAGACAGAATGAGGCGGCGCATACATCTCCTGTCCCCTCAAAATGAAGAACCTCATGTGAGGAAAGCAAGAAGGCCCTGCTCCTGGTTGTCCACATAAGCATTCTGGAGGTTGGAGTTGGGCTGTTCAGGGCTCCCAACGTTGCCTCGTTGCTTCCGGGTGACCTCAAAGCCAATATCTGGTAAATGGGGATGGAAGCCACCAATGCTGTTCTCAGACTTTCATTTAAATAATTGCTCGCCTGCTTTTAAGCCAATTGCCCGCACAGTAGTTTGCTGTAGTTAGTAAGAAGCCAGTGAGGACAAGACAGCCATCGGGTCCTCTTTGAGGATGCTGGGCTCAGGTGGCAGAGGCAAAAATGCCCACTAGGGGGCGAGTGCGTTCACACATTGTTCCTGTGGTGGCTTAGTACCAGAACCAGGAAGGGACAGCGAGCAGACTGTGGGCTCCCTCCAGCCCCATCTCTGTGTGCGCCCTGATCTGTAATCCTTCCACTGCCCCAGCTTGGGGCTGGGCTGTCTGTATTAGACCTAAGTCGGAGGCTCAAGAGGATTAGTTAATTTGCCCAGAATCCCAGTGCTAAGGGGACAAAATGATGGGAGTCAGGCTTTGGCCCCTCCACCAGACTGCAAGGAAAGAGAAAACTGTCTGAACACCAGGAAAGCAGTGCTCATCTCTGCCTGCACGAACGTAGACAGACCACATGTGACCTAGTGGGGGGTCACACGCGCTTTCCCCCAAAGGGGCATCCGTGTGGGGCTGAATGTCATGGTGTGTCCCATGGACTGGAGGTCGTGGGGTGTGCTCTCCGCAGTTTGAGGTCACGCACGTCTGTGAGGGTGTGGCATCCGCTCTTCTCTCCAGAACACAACGTGCACATTAGTTTGTCAATGGTCCCAAGAAAGTCCTGCAAGAAACGAGTTTGCTTGCCTTGGTTTCCCCAGCCAGCGTTTCCCAGGCCCACTAGACACCGTGGTTGTGAAAAACATGGAGTCTAACATGTTCACCTCGGGAGACACCAGGTTAGGAAGATAAAGAACACACGGACAGTAAAGAAAGGGACTCCGCGCTGGATGGTGCACTGCGCCCAAGCCAGGTGCTTAGGGCAAGCCTGAGTTATCTAACACAAACAGAGCCAGAACCGTATCAAAACCTAACGTGTCTGTGATACGAACAACCACACAGCACTCAGGACTCCTAAAAGGACTCAAAGGGAAAATATCACCGCAACCAAGATGTTTCTCACCATGGGGTACAAAATCTGTATTTTATGAGTTTTTGATCTGGAAAGTATGCTCAGAGCTAGATCTCAGCGCGGAGTGTGAGTTTCTTCATGAACTGTTCTGTTCCCTCACTTTCTCTCTGTCTCACACACATGCACACTCACACTCACACACACCATCAGAAAAGGTCTTTCCATGGCTGCCTCGCACGGCTGAGAAAGTACAGTTCCTCAAGCCAGAGGGTGCAACCCGTAACTGGCTCCCACGCTGCGTCTTCCAGTTCAGAGAAAGACCAGCAGAGACAAGTGTAGAGCCAGCTGTTGTTCCACAGCTGGAGCAGCTGCAGGGGCTGGCCTCGAGCAGCTCCTCTATCATCACAGGAGCCAGAGGCTTGTGCTGACCTTAGGGCTCAGAAGGGCACACAACGCACACAGCAGCTCCTGGTGTGCTAAAGAGGGCCACAAGCCCCTAAGACCCCTTTTTCAACAGCAAGAGTCTGACTCCTCATCTGCTATAACCTGAGCTGTTCCTGGTGACAAGCACTTGACCAAAAAAAATACAACAGCAGTGTTCCCGGAGGTTGGGGGTCAAAGCTTGATCGTGAAAGGTGTGACACCTCCCAGCACCCCGGAAGGAAGGCAGAGTGCCTGAGAAGGTGCCACACAAAATCTGCCTGAAGTCCAGCAGACAGCCAGCACCCTGCTGCCAGCACGTCTGTCACAGCATTGAAGTGACCTGCTGGGCCCTGACGAGCCAGCTTGGCCACCACCTCCCTGAATGCCTGGACTCCACATTCACGAAATATAGTAAAATAGTACTTTAAGCCACTGATTTTGAGGTCATATCGCAGTTTTATTGAGCTAGTACCATGTGACAGGCACCAAAGGTCTGTGTTTTGTAGGTTGTCTGCCATCGTCCTCATAGCCTTTGAGTGCTCACACGTGAAAATTAAGACTTAGATCTTGCACAAATTAAGAAACTCATCTCTAGTCACCCAGAAGCACTGTTCTGTTTGTCTCCAACAATATTAGTGTCCAGTAAACTAGGAAAGAAAATTCACGAAACCCGCTAAAGATACAATAGGTGGTAGAAAAACAGGAAATGGTGGGTCTGTGCAGACTGAAAAGATTACACCTGAGACTCGGCATGGACAACGGAGAACTTTCACGGAAGTATGTTCTCCTTCTGGCTTCAGGTACATCACTGAAAAGAAAAGGGAGAAAGGAAATCCTTTGCCCATGCCGAGTTCTCTTTCCCTCAGAGCGGCAAGGCTATCATGCCAGCTGGGCCTGTGACATCCGTCTTTGCTAAGCACTCGGGGCTACAGCACCTACTACGTGTCAGGCAGCGCTTCCGGTGTTTCACCTGTCAGGCCCCCACAGGAGCAGTGCCTCTCGTGGGTAGAGGCATTCGCATCCACAAAGCACATTTGCCCCCATGCTCTCGTTTCGTTGCACTAGCAGATGCTTTTCCTGGGGAGCAAACAGAGCCAAATTCATCAACAAACGATTAATATTTATCAGGCACCACCTATGTGCTTGAGAAATATGATCCTTTCTTGCTTCACCCTCCCTGCTGGCTTGCTTATCCCCTTTGCTTTTTTCCACAGAAGTTCGTGCTGTCGTGGTTCTTACCTGTTTCCCTCATGAGGCTGTGAGCTTCGCTTGCATACAGAGAGCCTGCATGCAGAGCCTGGAACAAAGGCGGCAAGCAGTGGTGAGGAAGAGGAGCAGATGGGTGTGAGGGCGGATGGGGAAGAGGCCGGGTGGGTGGGAGGATCAGTGGATGGATAGGTGGGTAGATCAATGGACGGGTGAGTGGGT
>NDGN011453336.1:0-15452 GCA_002564285.1 Tympanoctomys barrerae
GAGGAGGAGGAGGAGGAGGAGGAGGAGGAGGAAGAAGAAGAGGAGGAGGAGGAGGAGGAGGAAAAAGAAGAGGAGGAGGAGGAGGAGAAGGGGAAATTCAATTGGGGGATTACAAAAAATATGCTATAAAATGATATACCAAAAGCCTTTTTAAAATTGATACTGCTAGAAAGTTCTCTCTTTCCCTGTCTCTCTCTCTCTCTTTCCATCTCTCTCCCTCTCTCTCTTTCTGCTCCTCTCCCTCTCCCTCTCCCTCTCTCTCTACCACAAGCAGGATGGAGACAGTCCTGGGTTGTTTTAGGGGACAGGTTCCTTCTGAGGTAGTAAAATGGGGGAAAATCTCTAAGGCCCCACAGTCCGACTAGGCTGAAATCTCAGCTTTGTTGTGAGCTTAGCCATGCTGAGATCTGTTTCTCCCTCACGAGCAGCCTGGCCTAGTAGCTAGGCGCGTGGAATCCAAAGCTACACAGTCTGGGTTCAAGCCCTTCTCCAGCACCTTCCAGGAGCGCTGCATCAGGCAAGACCACTTCTCTGCAGGTCAGTCTCCTTGTCTATAAATTAGGGCATGTCCACACTCATAGCTTAATAAGCAGTATATTATTAAATATCAAATTATTAAATATCAACACGTATTAGAAGTATGTAATAAAATGTAAGCTATACCAGAAAAAGCTGTAGAGAAACAGTTTAGGTTAATGCCATGAAAGAACCCTGGATCAGGGCAGAGGAGAAACCGACGGCTTCTGTCTATCCTAAGCCCCCCTGCTCTCCACAGCATTGTCTGCAATTGTTGTCCACATATACACATTAGTTTATTATTATTAAGTACTTCAAAACAATAAAATCCGCAGGTCTAGATGTTAGCTGTGGGCCAAGTTACTTAATACAATTGATTTTGTTCCTTCTTTAATAAAATGAGGTCAATAACTGCACGTGCACACACCCCTTGTTTGTCCCCTTTGTGCCTTTTTACTTCCAGAAAGAAACACTATTTCTGGAGTATCTGGGACATATGCAACGCTGGAAACCCTTGCTGCAAATGATTACATTAGAAGCAGGGCTGGCCAAGTAACTCAGCGGATTAAAGTGCCTGCAAGCAGGCGCAGGAGCCAGGGGTTCAATCCTCAAGCCAGCCGTGCAGGTCCTGCCCCAGGGCGTGTTGAGATGGCAATTGAGACTGGGCATGACAGTGCACCCCTGTAATCCCAGCTCTTGGGAGGCTGTAAACAGGCGGATCACTAGGAGTCCGATCTAGCAGTGAGACCCTGAACACCTGTAGACCCTTCCCTAAAATAAAACAAAACACTCAAAATTCTTTTCATCATTTGTCAACTGCTTCTAGCTTTAAGCATCCTACATATACTACCTTATGGTGGGTCAAATGTCCCACAGGGTCTCCGGGCTGAGCTCCAGGGATGTGCTCCTTTCAGTGAGCACTGGTTTCTTGCCTTTCCACAGCTGGAAGCTGACTAATTTCTTGCTTCTGACCTTTGTACATCTTCCAGACTAGTAGCAGCTGTCAGGGCCTGCTCACAGTGTCACAGAGTGTCACCAGTCATACACTCCCTGGGGGGCACAACCCCCACCTCCATCTAGTTCTGAAACACACCATTAGCCCTAGTAACCACAACCCTGCACTCGCTAGCCAGGAGCTCACCATTTCCCACTCTTCCATTCCCCAGCAGCATCAACCTTTTCTCTCTGAGTTACCTATTAGGGATATTGTCTATCAGTTCAATCACAAAAGGTACGTGACCCTCTGTTTCTGGTTCCTTTTCTTTAGCAGAATACTTTTGAGATTCATCCATGTTCTAGTATGTAGCAGCTCTTGACTGTCCTTTGTGGCAAAAAAAAAAAAAAAAAGAATTCCACTGCATGGAAGTATCAAAATGTATGTACCCATTCATTCATTGGTGGACATGTGTACTGTTCTCATCTTTTGGCTGTTTAAGAGCGCTGTTATGAAGACACCTATACATGTAGCTTTTGAGTAGCTCTTTTGAATTATTTAAAGCATTGACCTAGCAGGGGTACTTCAGGGTCCTGTGAGTATTTGACATTCTAACTTTTGTGTGTGTGTGTGTGTGTGTGTGTGTGTTACCAGGGATTGAACTCAGGACCCTGCGCTTGCCAGGCAGGCACTTATTCTACTGAGCTATCTCCCCAGCCCATTCTAACTTCTTGAGGCACCATCAACTTCCCACTAGCAGCTGAACCATATCACTGTTAGTACAACTTTTGTGAGCTCCATTCTCTCTGTTTCTGCGACACCTTCCACCAGTACCACTGAGAATTTCAGTATTCCTCCAGCATTAACTGTAACCAGACTGCTTAGGGCATGACCACATGCTCAAGGCGCCAGGAACACCGAGGAGATTGATGAAGTTCTCTAAGAGCGCTAGAATTCTAGAAACTCTGATAAAGGTATTCTGTGACAAACACATGCTGCAAAACCCTTGGTTATTTAATAAAGGTAACAAATAATATAAGACCTGTTATAGTCTGTGTCTAGAGGTCCCGCGAAACCTCATGCAGTCATGGGGTGAGTTTCTAGAGTTTGTGATTGACTCATGGGCCAATGCTGGGGTTATGAGTGTGAGTGCTAGACCCACCCAGGGCAGACGGCCTGCAGACAATGTAAGGGACAGAAAGAGCTTGCTCTCTGCTCCTCCTTTTCTGCTCGGGTTGCTCTTGTCTTCTGCCACCGTGAACTGTCTGTCACCCTTCTGCTATGCTCCACCCTACCTTGGCGTCAGCTCATTATAGACTGAAACAGCCCCAAACTGCAAGCTAAAGAAACCCTTCCATCCCTAATTTTGATTTTCAGGTATTTTGTCCTGGCAATGAGAAAAAAGTAACCGAGACAAGGCCAAATAAGACAACCACAAAGCTGAAGAGTAAAACAACTATGGTTTCCTCATCTTCATAAAGTATTTCTTTATATCCAACTTCATTTGTTGAAAAAAAAGAAAAAAAAGAACTATAAACTGTCTGCCGGGTGCCTGGCAGGCGGTGCCTGGATCATACATCATGATCTCTGTTCCCAGAGAACTCAGTCTTGCAGAAAAACAGATAGTGAGCAAATAATCATGCAAAGCACACAATACATGCTAAGAAGGCTGTGTACAAAGTGTTAGAAGGGTACAGTAGATTACAAGGGGTTTATGGTGCTGAGCTTAAGGCAAAAAAAACATGACTAGAAGGAAGATTTTCAACTAGAACATAAAGCACGAGTGGGACTGTGTCCAGCAAAGCTGGGTGGAGGCTTTGTGTGCTATGACCACAGGCTCAGGAGCACTCAGTTGTAAAACATATTCATTTGGGGAATCTTTTCTCTTTTTTAAATTCAATTTCATTTTATTCTGAAGAGTGAAAACAGGAGCAAAAACAAATAGAAAAAAGACAGAAATGGTAACATACAACAATATGCATGTTACAGATTTTCAAACCAGGAATGGTTAATTAACAACGGTTGCATTAGTATCTATTTTTATTGTCAAGTCTGTTGCTCAGATTAACAGATAAAGTGCAGGGACTGGGATTTGATCCCCAGCATCACATGCCGCACTGCCCCACCCCTGAGGGTGCTGAGCAGGCCACCGAGGCCCGCCGAGGTGGCGCACGCCTGGAATCCCAGCGCTGGAGAGGATGAAAACAGGAGGATCACTATGAGTCTGAGCTGCATAGTGAAACCTTGTACCAAATACATTAAAAAAAAAAAAAAAATAGGGAATCCTTTCGAAAACTACATGAAAAAATAGTAGTTCCTGAAGGTGAGAATGAGGAGATGACACTACAAAGGAAACGGTCGTCTTGCACTCGCTAGAGATGAAGGGCTCTTTCCAGCGTGTGGCCCTCTCCTTGCGAAGCAGCCGGGCCCCACTGGCGAGCGCATTTTGGGGTATCAGTAACCCACACTGGCCGAACACCGGCACCAAACGCACGCGGAGTCTGTGGCTTACTTCTGAGAGCATCGTCTACGTGCCGCGATGCTTTGGCTTCATTGTCTATTTGATGGCGTTAAGAGACTTCGAGAGAAGAGACTGGCTAGGGCGTGTGGTACTCCAACAGCAGTAGGAAGGGCCCAGCCAGAGGTGGGTGACCGCGGCGCGTGTCTCGCGCTGGCCGGGGCATCGGTTTCTACCTCCAATCACCGTGAGATGAGCTCCCTTGTTGCACCACCCCGTTCTGCCACGATGCTTTTGCTTCGGAGCCAGCCAACCACAGCCTGAAGCCCCTGAAGCTGGAGGGACTGTCCGTCCTCTCCTGCCATCGGCTCTTCCTCTCTTGCTGTACTTCCACCAGCAATAGACAAACTGGCTCGTCCGGACAGTAAGGTACCATAAAACATGTCATTGAATTCCTAAGTACATTTTCAAAATCCGAGAAAGAGTTATAGTTTGGTACAGAAGTGTATAAGCGTTAAGACTTGAATTTCCCTAGTTTACAACTGTTTCTCTCTATGCAATGACTTTTATTTTTAGAAAGTTCTATTTGCCTCGTAGAGTTTGGAGGAGGGTAACTGATCAAAACGTGCTCAGCATACATTTATTAACATAGTATCAATCACAAGGCATTTCTAAATACAAGCTATTACTCTTTTTTATGTATTTGGTACAGGGTCTCACTACACACCTTGGACTCGTAGTGATCCTCCTGTTCTCAGCCTCCCCAGCACTAGGATTACAGGCCTGTGCCACCACGCCGTCTCAGTGGCCGGCTCAGTATGCCCCGGGGTGGGGCTGGTGCAGCATGTGGTGTCAGGTATTGAATCCTAGTCCTTGTGCTTGCCCAAACAGGCACTTAGTCCACTGAGCTATCTTGCAGGGCTTTAGGCTATCATTCTTGATAATAGGCTTTAATGTACTCGAACTGAGTTGGTACCCAAAAAAAGTATACATTGGTCCATCTTTCGCTTGTGAAACATTTGAACTGAGCCTCAAAATCTCTACCACCAAGATTCTGAAAAGATCTGTATTTTGTGTTAGTTTGAGAAGGAAAAAAAGCTGTGATTTTCAGTTTTGTTGTTGTTGTTGTTGTTGCAGGTTTTTGTTTTGTTTTGCTTTTTTTGTGGACTCTTAAAAAGGCTCCTTTTCTTGGGAATTTTCCTAGAAGTGTTTTCACCTGAAAAAGCACACATCTTTGTTTTCTTGAGACAAGATCTTTCTATGTCGTGCAGGTGGCCTCCAGCTCAGGGATCCTCCTGCCTCAGTCCTCTGAGGACTAGAGTTACGAGCACGTATCTCGACCCCCAGCCTAAACTCACACATCTTCCTGGTGGCATTCCTTCACACTTCTTGGGCATAGTCCTGAGAAGGGGAGAGAACTCACGCTTTTAGTAGGGAGTCTGTCTTCCTTGCTGACAGCATTTCACGTATATTATGTTAGTGCTTGTTATTTCAGTCCTTGTGGCTTCAAAAATTTACACTCCTTACTATCGCAGTAGGTCACCAAAAGCTAAATCTACCTTGACCAACCTGTACCCCCAGGAGAATTTAAATTTAGAAAAATGGAGGTTACTCTGACACAGCTCAAAGTTTCTTTTTTTTTTTTTCAAAATCCCTCTTCTTTAACAACTGTGCCCAGGCAGAAGTATATACCTTAGTGTGTGACCCAGAGGAAGAAGAACAAAGGGATCAAATTTGGTCACTGAACAGGCCTTGGATTCACTCAGAGAAGGACTGGTGAGAATACTGAGAATATCATGGAATTTACACAAAGAGAAAGATGGGTGACACCGAGGTAGGTCACAAAAATAGTAACTGAGAAGCAGGAAACAGAGCTGATTAATAATACATTTAGGAGAGCAAAAATCACTTAACACACTTTTACCTGTAGAACATTTTTTCCTAATGAAAGTTTTGTTGTTGTTGTTCTTAGAAAAGCAAGAAATGTCTATCATAACAGCTATTTTGGGTTCAGATTTGCCAAAATCTGAAATGTACATCATTATTAGTATTAATTGGTGCATAGAGTTTTCCTCTGACAAACCAGTGAATACTTCCAGTTCACTTCTTCATTACCTATACCCCTGTTTCTACAGTATTCTTAGGACTGTAATCAGGGAATTTCCTGTACTCTGAAAATGTCTAAGATCTGTCTTTATTAAATGTTACATTTTTATCTAATTTTAAAATGAAGCACATATTCTTCAATATAAAAGCAAACTCTGTGTTTATCAGCAACTCCCATGCTTTAAATCTTGCTCTTTTTTTTGGGAAAAAATCACCCCTTTGTCTGGTCTGATAATTGGTTTCCATGTGACTGCTCAAAACAGTGAATTCTCTTCAGTGTCAATACTCTGACATTGGACTTGATTATTTCAGGACTGTTTACTGTATTAGATGACCCCCACACATACCAAATAAGAAAACTTTATGTAGAAGCGAAAGTGTGTCTTAAAATTGGTTTTCTGTTCAATTCCAGTAATTTACTTGTTCATAATTATCTTTCCATTACCCTGGTTGTTTGTCCCCGTAAGAGACAGCTTCCTTAGCCTTCGCAGGGAGCCTAGAAGCTGCCCAACCACTGACCTCCCCCCCCCGCCCCCACCCCTGCAGAGCCTGGGTGATGTGAGGCGCAAGCTTCATGAGCTGCGGCGTTCAAAAGCTTATATTTTGGCTTTCACAGCAAGTCAAAATTATTTAGACAAAATAGATCCCGTGCTTGTCTTTATTTTGAGGATTTGCCCTGACAGTATAACCTTGAAGATTTGGCTTTAAAGTTCAATTTCTGGCCATGCTATGATACTCTTTTAAAACAAAACTCTGCATTAGAATTATTAAATTACTAAATCTCTTGCATTAGAATTACAAGCAGTAGGTGAATAGCTCACCAAAGTAGCAGCTTAAATTTCTTTTTTTTTTTTCCTGTATTTTAGGGAAGGGTCTATAGGGTGTTCAAGGTTTCACTACTAGATCAGACTCATAGTGATTCTCCTGTTTACATCCTCCCAACAGCAGGGATTACTGGTGCCTGCCACCACGCCCAGTCTCAGTCACGGTCTCAGGGGCGGGGTCTGCATGGCAGGTCTGGGGATCAAACCCCTGACCCCTGCGCCTCCTTGCAAGTGCTTTAATCTGAGAGTTATTTGGCCAGGTCTGGAGGGTTAAGTTTCTTAGGACATTATGCAAGGGCTTGGACATCAAACATAGAGTAATGATGAGAAGATGGAAATGTTCATTTCTCTAACCTGATAATGACACATCAAATACATGCATTGAAAGATCATGGGGTACCCCATCAATAGGAACAGTTATTGTGCATGCAACAAAAATTGCTGCTACAAGATGCTTCAGGGGATGTAAACATTAATTACCCTGATTTGATCATTACACATCATATATATGCATGAAATAATCATACTCCAGCCATAGACATGCATAATTTTAAAAAATAATTTGACAAATTAATTGAAAAAACAGTCAGTTTATCTACTCTTTCACAATAACGAGGATCAGTAAATCACTGGAATGGCGCTCCCATGAATAAACAGAAGTGGAGAGAAGCAATGCTGGTGGAACCAACACGATCTATCTTGTAACGATGGATGCTCTTGGGACCATGAGCACAAGGTATGGTTCCCATGTAAGCCGCAGTTTCACCATGACCTGGCCGTGTATGATATTGCCTTAAATTAATTGATTTTACACCAACACTGATTTCTTCTCCAGTAGGCCTATGGGATAAAGTGAAATACCACTGGCCATTATTTGCTCCACAGGAAGTACTATGTTACAAGGGCACGTGAAAATTGGCCCTGGGCTGAGGAGATAGCTCAGTAGAATAAGTGCCTGCCCAGCAAGCACAAGGTCCAATCCCTGGTACAAAAAAACAAACAAACAAAAAAAAAACCCAAAAAATTCCTACATCTCTTTGTTAAATTGATACTATCTCAACTAATCCTTAACAATGTTCTTTACTATTGCCTTAGATAAAGTTATAGATTATTTAACAGTGTTTATCTATTTATTATATTTGTTCTTTATTACTTTGGTCACATCATATGCATTTTTCTTTGTAGATGTACATGCCTATAATTTGTTTATCATATAAATCATATGTCATTCTTTCATCTGCCTTAGGATAAGGGCAGAAGATTCAGGGTCTCAGAAGCTAGGTTATTCTAGGTTAAACTTTGAAAGACTACTTTTCTGCTTAACAAAAAGAGCTCCCTCCCTAAAATAGTCGTCTTAATTTAGTGCTAATTACAATAAACAACTGACAGTGTTGAGAAGATCGATCCATGGATGTCAGGGGGGGGGGAAAACCTGCGGAGGCATCAAGGCTGGCGATTGCTATTCCAGTTTCACACCCCATGGAGAAACCCTTTGCAATCTACAGAAGGTTTCCAAAACTGGGGTCAGCACCAACATGTTTTTTCTCCCTAAGAAATATTCTTTTCTCTTATTAAACATCTCATAGAATGTTCGCTGTATTCATCTTTCAAGGAAGGGGTCTGAATGGTTCATAAAACTGGAAACTCCCTACCAGGCTTGTATCACTATTTAACTTTCTTATCTGAATTTTTATTTTTGCGCTAATAGCTAGCAATAATCAGCGATTACGATATTGGATCAGGCAAAAATCCTTGCCCTCGCAGGGACTGCAATCTCATCTAAAGTGAGTTTCCTTCTCATCCATCTCCACCTTTTTTGTTCTCCTGCAACACCAATACATCAAATGATAGACAACTGAAATGTCACATCAGTTAGGGACCAACTCTTATTCCCAAGGTAGTCAAATTCCTTGGAGAAGAGGAAAAAAGCTTGATGGACACTATTTTAAATTCTCTGCAAACATCTTAATTAAACTTAGGATAATCCTATAAAATATCCTATTTATTACCAAGCTGAGGCTCAGAGAGGCTGTGTGGCCTCCCGTCAGTCCCATGGTAGAGGATAGAACTAGATGTCACCAAGTCCTGCGCCACCTCGAGACCCTGCTCTTTGCCCTAAGTTACAACCTTTCTAATGACAGGTAGCAGCGAGAAGAATGGCAGGAGGACCTCAGAGTGAAGGCAGAGTCCTATTTGGAGGTGATGGGAAGAGAATTTGATCATCGTGTTTTTAAAATAGAAAGAGCCGAGAGGAGTCATAGAGAGACCGAAGCACTTAGTGTCTGACTCAGGACATACCCAGATTTCATTGGTCTCTGCTGAAGCCCTGGCATTAGTTTCCTTGTGCAACACCTCCTTCACTCTAATAAAAGTCTGATAATGCACAAGTCACACACATGGCAAGCTAAAGCCTCTTCTTACAAGAACCGAACAATTCACTAAGGAACGATCAAAAATGTAGACAAAATAACGAAGCAGTTTGGGTTTCTCCAACAGGCTGACATTTGAATTGAGTTCTGAAGAATATGGGATGACAGACACCGAAAGAGTTTCACAGGCAGAGGGGAGGGCAAATGCAAAGACAGCGTGTGACTTGTTAAAGAAACTACAAAGAAAGCTGACACAGCCTTGTGAGATTAAGGGTAGGTGGTAGAAAATGGAGTCTAGAGGAGGCCGCTAGACAAGATGAAGGCTCACCTTCATCCTCTGTTCAGCATTCCACCTGTTAGCAGCCAAGCACAAATGTTGTTAGTTTGGAAGACGCCTCTGGGTGAGATACACACCATTTCTCTTCCCGGTATTTCCTGTAGAATGTAACCCTGTAAATTCTGCTCAACTAGCACCTCACACTGATGTAGGGCTTTGCAAACTGCAGTGGGCCTAGAGTGTGAGGGCAGCTGAGTGGCTAGTAGCCAGCCAGCAGCAGGTAGCTTTCTCCCAGCCACACCCTAGGTAGCTTTGCTACCTCATTACCTATGCTACTCTAGACAAATGGCACACTCGTACTTTACAGAGAGAATGCCCACTTCCCCGCACTCACGTTGCAAGGATCTTGCAAGACAAAGTATCTAGGTGCATAGGGTGGTGCAGGTGTTTTAGCACTTCTGCCCTGACCCCTGTTCCACAGGTAGGAAGAATCAAGGAAACAGAGTGACTTGCCCCAAATGATGCCTTTAGGACAGGCTAGACCCAGACTTCATCTAAGTGGTTTGCTCTCTCTACTGGTCCTGAATCACCGCAAAATGAAAGGAGGTTAATAAACCTAGCTCTGCCCTGTGGGAGAGGGTATCATGTGCTGCAAGAGGAAGCTCAATTTCTGGGGGCGTGGGATTAGTGTGAGCATTGATCTAAAAACTCTTACAAAGGAATTTCTTAAGGGCATTCTTACTTTCCACTAAGTATTTCTCTCTGCTATTTCTGCTGAGCAAAAGCAGGGGTAGAAAAAAAGATCTTGCCTTATGTTTCCTTAAAAGCAAAATCCAAATGGAAGTTTCATGAAAATTGCGTGGGTGCTCTTGACTTATCTTTATCCACCACCCTGAAATGTCCCCATATGGAAGATAAATGGTGTTATTACATTTGATGCTTAGTACTGAGTTCCAAAACTGCTGATAAGTCACTAATCCTAATAAAATAAATGGAAGTTAATTATAATCGAAGCCCACAGAAGTCAGCCAGGAGGTCGCAGTCAACAAGATGAACACTTTGTACTTCGCTGTGAGGGGGACTTGTGGCTCTCGCTTCTCTGCCCCTGCCTCCCTGCCTGCCCTCCCTCTCAGACTCCTAAGTACAACTCCATGCTAGGAGCAAATGTACCATGATCCAAGGAGCCAAGCAGTGGTGCCATCAACCCATGCCTGGAAGATGCTCCAAGAGCCCCACCCTGCCAGCGGCCCCGTGCTGCCTCCATTTCCTCTCAAGAGCAGCATGCATCAGCCACGGCACGCAGTAACATCTTGGCCTGAAGTTGGCTTAGTTCTACGGCTACTCACTGCTGTGAGAGCCTCATAAGAAAGGTGAGGCAGGAAGTTCCAAGAGCTGTGGTCCCTGGGAACAGGCAGTGAGAGTTTCTGCCCTCCAAAGCGATAATCAACTATCCCTGGGCCAAAGGAAAGTGTGGGCCAAGAGAGCATGGAGGAGCAAGAAGGGGCTTGGGCTTCTGCTGCTCGTTCTTTGAGGAGGAAGAGCATAACACTGTCTGATACTCTAGTGGTTCATGCATTTCATTCACTCAAAAAATATTTTTAACATACATACTGTGCAAGGGATGTAATTGTTCTACCATGTATCCCACAGAGCATTTATCATTCGAGAAATTCACTGAAGAATCCATGTTTTGAATTTTAAAGTATTATATTATTAACCCTAATTCTAAATTATCCTTTTGAGATGTTGGTTGCTCTAGTCTTTTTCAGAGCCATCACAATGCACAAAAAAATGCTAAGATACTCTGCTCATTTTTTAAATTGTTTAACCCGGCACTGTTCACATGTATGCATGGGCAAGTAACCCCTTTATCTCTCTTTCTTTCTTTCTTTCTTTCTTTCTTTCTTTCTTTCTTTCTTTCTTTCCTTTTTGTATTTTTTTAGGGAAAGGTCTACAGGGTGTTCAGGGTCTCACTGATAGATCCAACTCATAGTGATCCACCTGTTTTAGCCTCCCAAGAGCTGGGATTATAGGCACGTGATGCCACACCCAGTCTCCCCTTTATCTCTTTTCACCCAAACCTGTTTACACATCAGGGGCCAGCGTTTGGTGAAGCACGCTTTAGTAAAGGCTGCAACTCTAGTTAATCCACCCCAAATGTACTTTTTAAACTCTGAATGTTGTATGTATCACGATACTTGGTAGATTGCTGCCAGATTGTTTCCCTGCCTAAGCTCGGTACCAAAATAAATATGTCATTTCTTCAAGACCCAGCAGAAAGATAAAACTCTTGTGTGTAAGCTTAAGTGTGGTGGTGGGCAGGGACTTGTAGGGGAAGGAAAGCCATGGAGTCTCATGCTCTGTCTTTGCACAACACTAAAACCAGCCATCTGGGAAGGAAAGGAGCCCCAGGTGTCCACTGGCCTCTGAGCAAATGCTCAGTGCTGTCTGTCATGCACATGAACACGCTAGAGACAGAAGCTTCAGCCGCGTGGCCATGTATTCGCAGCTTAAGGAGGTTGCAGCCTAATGAACAGGTAGCAAATTCACAAGAAAGATTAGCTCGCAAGTTGGCAAGTGTAATTGTAATAAAGATGGTAGAGACTAAGTCCAAAGGGTGAATGATCTGAGGAGAAAGAGATTATACCCTGTTCGTCTGGGGAGAAGAGACTGTGGAAGGCTTTGCAGAAGAAACCGCACCTACAACAGAACATTATACCTAAGCATCCTAAGCATATTTCAAAGTCAGAAAGCTTGTAACTTGTAATAAATCAAACACTAAGTTGAAAGCTCCAAAAGCAAAATCAAATGCATCGGCATAAAAAAAAAAAAAACTCCCAAATTGTATTTCTCAAAATTGTTTATCATTTAGAAAACTTCTTTTTTTCTCTTTGCAGATTGTGGTATGAGTGACAGTACATAAAACCTATTGTCTTCAAAGTGTCTAAGTCTTATTGAATATATGATATGAAGCCCGCAGCAGAGCAATTAGTTATTTAAAAGGCATTAATATTGGATATCAACTATGAGTGGGGATTTATAATTGCATTACTGTAATTCCAAGTTTAATCAGGCTTATGTTTTTACCCAAAGCTAAATATAGCTGGAAAGTGAAAAGCAAATATTTTAAAATATGCCAGTCATGACCCAAAATTGGCAGTCTCTAGCAAAAGGGGGCAAAAAAGGCCATCTGAACGTGCTGAGAACTGTTCCTATTAGCTAGGATGACAACGCTTCTGTTTTCAGTGACAGGCTAGGAAATGAACTCTATGGTTTATCGTAGAACCCAGCAGGGCCTTCAGGTTTGTAAGAGGGATAGTGAAAGCTATTGGCTCCAGCTCTTCTTGCCCTGATGTGCCACTCACATCCTACAATCCCTAGCTAGTCATTGAGCTCCCACGAAAAATCGAATGTTGCAATGCAACTGTACTTCATTTATCGATAGCCTTCCTTATGGATAATATTTTTTTATAACCAGCTTTACAAATTTTTTTCCTAACATGAGGCCATAAATCTGTTCTGGAAGCTCAGCTTTCTTGTTTCAATTTTTTAAAAGTATTTATTTATTTATTTATTTATTTATTTATTTATTTATTTGGTGCAGGGTCTAGCTTATGCAGCTCAGACTCACAGGGTTCCTTCTCTCTGAGCCTCCCCAGTACTGGATTACAGGCATGCACCCCCAGGTCGGATTTCAGGGGCCAGCTCGGCACAGGACCAGCATGGCATGGGGTATATGGTTTCAAACTCAGGTCCTTGTCCTTGCCAGGCAGGAGCTTCAACCACTGAGCTATCTCCCCAGCCCTGCAAACTTAGCTTACAATTCATCTAACAATAAAATTTTTCTTTTGTTCAATATTGATGCCATGGGAAAAAGAAAGAGTGAAACATCACCCAGGATTTGGTGGTAGATTTATTTACTTTCACAGGCACTGACCTCTGAAATCATTAGGCAGCCAAGGCTCAGGGAGGTTTTTATCTTGTTTGTAAGCAGGCAGCAGAGTACTGGGCAGGTGTGGATTGGTTCTCGCAATGCGCACCATAGCGGCCAGCTGTGCATCACAGGGACCCCCATTTCTAAAAGACAGGAGCAACAGGCACTGAGGCAACCTGGAGGCTACCTGGGCAACAACGGGGGCATTTTCTGCTCCATTACTACTAATAGTTAACCCAAGACCATTCTTCATGAAAGTGATCCTCACACATTCCTCTGGAGTGTCCCTCCTGTCCTAAACTAAGTGTCTCTGTACTGTGGGTTTATTTATGGACCCTTCATTCTGTTCTGATGATGAACTTGTCTACCTCTATCAAAACCATACAGTTTTAATTGTTATCATAGCATAATAAATCCTGATAAAAGCTGTGTAAGTACTGCGGCTTTGTTCTGTAAGCCCGACACTTCGGAGCTTCCTGTGGACCTGAGATTCAGTTTATGACTTCCTGTCAAAACACTAATGCTAATTCTAAACATCAGCTTATAGTTTTCTAACATTACATTGAACACATAAGTGCATTTGTGGAGCAATGACATCTTTTGAGTGTTGGATCCTAACCATGGATGTGATAACTTTTCCACATTTATGTTTTCTTTCATTTCTCTTCTAAAATGTTGTCATTCTCTGTGGAGAGGACACAGGGGCCAGTGGGAGGGTCTGGTGGCAGAGCCTTTGAAAGGACTTTTTGAAGAAAGCGTGTATTGTGGATAATAACTGATATTCAATTTGTTACACTCAGCTGGACTGAATTAGCTTGATGCTGGATGTGGGAAGCCAACCTTAGGATTTTGGCTAGGAGTATGAGAAGCAGAACTGTAAATGCTGTTGGAGGCTGTTAGGGAAGCTGTTTGTAGAAGCTGTTAGAGTTCTGGAAGCTGCTGGTTCTCTTGGGCTACTCTGCTGGAGGATCTTGTCATGCTAGTGAACTTGATTGCTCTCAGCAGAGAAGGAGCTCAGGACCTCGCAGTTTCTGAGAATGGCTGGGGAGCTTTGGTCCTCACCTTGAGCATTACTTTCTAGCTCTGGAGAGGAAGATGGTGCGGAGCTCAGCCTTGTGGAGCAGCTCATCATGTTGGCTTTCCTGGTAGCACCTCAGCTCTTCTCATCCTCGGAGGAGCTCGGGACCCTACTGTTGCTGAGGACGGCTGAGGTACTTTTCAGGGGCACTCTGGCTCTTACCTTGAGTGTGTCTTGCTGGCTCTAGCTCAGATCCCTCAGCCTGCTGCACAGACTTTCTAGCTTCCGCCACTCTCCTTCGAGCCTTCCCCGCACAGATCCATGAAGCAGGCCTGCGTGAGACATTGTTCTGGGTTCTAGGCCTCCAGTTAGAGTCGTGGGAGGCATTGTTATGAGCTCCAGGGCTTCAGCTGAACTCATGAAATACATTGCCATGGATCCAGGCCCTCAGCCAGATTCTTTGGTCTTTAGTATGTGGATGAATTTCTTGCACCCTTTGTATATAATTCTTTGGATACTTCATTATAAAATCTTATAAAATATGTCCTGTATTGTACTGTTCGCCTTGCAAAAACCCCAAGCCATGGTAGCATGCAATGCTTAGAGGAAAAAAAGAAAAGCATTGAAATGAAGTGGAGGTGATCACAAAGTTACTAAGAAACAGCAAAAAAGTCTGCCATTATTTATCTTAATTAGATTTCAAAGTAACAATGACATTTCTCCAAGTTTTAGCAGGTTAGCTGTTTTTCCTGTAGACCAGGGGTCCGGTTTTTTTCAATACATGACATGACAAATATTGGAGGCTATAGGACTTAAGAGGCAATACATTGAAGATAGTAATCTGTAATAGTAGTTTCATGTTTGGAGCACCTGTCATTCTGGTCTTCTGGATACAGGCTGCTTGTCATGACATGCCAGTTGCTGCTGTGCTGTCTCTTGGGTAGATGATTGTACAAAAAGAAGGGGGTGGTGAATGAAGGCAAGAGATAGGAAAAGGAATATTGTGGGACTGTCCT
>NDGN011453340.1:0-20941 GCA_002564285.1 Tympanoctomys barrerae
TCCGTGATCAGGCGTCAGAGGTTTGAGTCACCCCAGGGGCAGAATCGAAAGTGATCTCTGCTCTGGCCGGTTCCTGCGTGTGCAGGGTGAGTCCCCGGCAGTGGTGGGAGGGCCTAGCTGGGGTGAGGAGGGGGCGGCTGTGCCGTGCAGTCTGGGAAGCTTGGGACCCACAGACGCCCCTGTGCAGATGGCCGGGTGAGCTGCCCTCGAGGGACCCGGGACATCCCAGTGCCTCCAGCCCCACAGCAGTGCAGCCCAAGCTCCCCTGGCCTCTCGCTGGTTCTGGCTGCCTGGTTGTGCAGCCTTTCTCTGGACTCCAAAGTTCCCACTTGGGGTACAGGTGAGTTCTCAGGTTCTGGCTGCCTCCTAGTTGTTTCCTTTAAAAAAATCAATTAGAATCCCCCAAAGTTTCCCTTAAAACTTCCCCTTAGACCTGACCAGCAATTTTTTATTTGTTTGTTTGTTTGTTTGTTTGACCGGGGATTGAACACTGGCCCTTGTGTTTGTCAGGGAAGCACTTATTCCACTGAGCCATCTCCCCAGCCCCTACCAGCGGTGTTTTTAAGGGCTCTTTCCTCCCTCATGGGGTGGGGTGACACCACCCCAAGAAAAGACCACTTGCAAAGGCCTGGGCAGTGACCTCCCCTACCTGGGCTGCCACTGCCACGTCCAGGTAGGGTACTGTCGCCCAGAGGCTCTGTCTTCACGATGGGATGCCAGCAGTTCATGGGCCCTTGCGTGCCCAGAGCTCCAGATCTCACTGAGCCCAGAGACAGCCCAGAGGGGTTCTCTGCGGCCTCCAGGGCTCTCCTCTTCTACCCCCCGTTAGCACATTTTCTCCTTCTAGGCAGGGTCTAGAGACCCTCAGGAGGGGAAGGGCTTAGCCCAGGCCAGGCCAAGACTGCCCGACAGTCCACTCTTTGGCCATCAGGCCGCGCTGAACTGTCCCTCTGCTGGATGAGGGTGCGTGAGCCTCTTGCTTGCCCTCTGCCCAGTCCGCATTTCCTGTTCCAGATGCGTCACCGTGGCCTGCGGTCCCAGTGGACCATCTGGGTCCAGGAATCTTGAACACCACTCTGAAGAGCCTGGGCAGCATTGGGAATGGTGTCCCTGGGGTGTGGCATGTCGTCTGCTAGCACCTTGGCCACCAGGGGGCCGCCTCTGGTCAGGCTCTTCACCCAAGTGGACCTCTGTCTGGGCTGCTCCGGCTGCACCCAGCGCCTCAATGAGAGCACCTATGTCCTGTCCCAGGTGGCACACAGCTGCACCTGTGAGATCCTTCTGGCTCGCTTTAAGGGAGCTGCTGAGAGAAAGGTCTGGCGTGAGGTGGGCCACCGGCCACGCTTCCCAAGGCCTTGGCGATATAAAGTATGTCACTACTACAGCCCGGGGCTGGGTTGTCAGTACCACCGAAACAGGTGCACCTTTGCCCGCAGCCCTGAGGAGGCGCTGGTCTGGACCTTTGAACTCAAGCACAACTTCTCCCGCCTGTGGCTGAAGGCCGCAGTGCGGGGTGATGAGCCCCAGAACGGGCTGTGTGGAGCTGCTAGCATCATTCTTGCAGAGTTTGGTGGCCACTTTCAGCTGCTCTGTGCCCACTGCTTCAGGGACCGCCCTCAGCGTCTCCGCCCTGTGGACCCCCACGGACAGTGCCCTGGACATCGAACATGCCCCACACTTCTGGTGCATGTCAGCACCAAGGACCACAAACGCCAGTTCACTGAAGTACGGCCAAAGCCCCAGAATGGCCGGCCACTGCGCTACTGCATGTTTGTGGAGCGTGGGCAGCCGTGCCACCACGGGGCAGCCCGCTGCCAATTTGCACACAGTGCTGTAGAGATGGCTGTGTGGGAGGCTGAGGAGCTGGATGGGCTCCAGCGGGAGGCCCTGCGTGTGCTCCCCATCCTGGGGCAAGACAAGCACGTGGCCCCCCACAGCCAGCCCTCCCCAAGCAGCCAACCCCCTGAGGCAGAGCTGTACTGTTACACCTGCCTGCTTACCTACCATTCTCAGGAGGCCTTTGAGAACCATTGCGCCTCCCTGGAGCATGAACAGATGGTGGCCTTTGACCAGGCTGTGCCCTGGAAGCACCGTGCCCCACCCATGGGGGTCTCCAAATTTGAGCTCTGCCCAAGGTAAGGATAGTTGGGTGGGAGCCTAGAGGTTCTGGATGGACCACCTCTGGCACCAGGGCAAGGGGGTGCACTGGTTCTGAGCTTCCCTGCTACCTGCTTGATGCCAGGCTGGTACCACAGTGGTCTCTGGAGGCCTGGGTGAGGAAGGGCCTCTGGGACTGCTGTCTGTGTTGGCCCTGAGGACATGGGAGTGGACAGCGGATGGAGTCTTGTCTGGACCAGGGCTGGGCTGACGGGGTCCTGGCCTTGGATTTCACCCTGCGGCTGTACCCAGTGGCCCTGCTGACTTCGCTGCCCTCTAGGCCTGACCTCTGTGAGTATGGGGACATCTGCACCCAGGCACACTCAGAACAGGAGCTGCAAGAGTGGATCCAGCGAGCGAAGGCCATGGAGCTGCGGGAGCAGGCAGCCTGGAAGGACGGGCTGATGTCCTACCAAGCTCGGCTGCTGGCTGAGTACCAGCGCAGCAGCCAGGTCCTGGTGGTGAGTAGCAACCATTGCGGTGGGTGGGGCGATGGTCCAGGGTTCCACTGAAGCAGCTTTTGTGTGCAGATGGCCGAGACAGTCCATGGCGTTTCTGTTACTTGCCATCAGCCTCTAGTCCATCGGGCCCAAGAGAAGAAGATCCAGCACAGTTGGGCATTCTGTGTCCACTCTGAGGTAGGGTTCATACAGCCCTGAGGATGCAGGCATGGGGATCCAGCCCCAGGCCAGCTAGAAGGGCACCCACGGGAGCGGAATACCGCCGAGCTCACGACGTGGCTCCACCTTCGTGTCTGTAGCCCAGACCAAGTCTGTGGCGTCTGCTTCATTCCTCCATCCAGCTGGTTCACTCTTTGGAGTGAGCAAGTTAACACAGGAAAAGATCTGCAGGGCCGGGTGCCTTCAGAGTGGGTGGAGCTGGTGACCCCGAGACCCCTGCTGGCCCCAGGCCCTCCCCCTTCACCTCCTCTAACATCCTCCAGGCTTTCTGCAGCTTCTGTGGCCAGACTTTGCATAAGAGGAAACCAGGGTTCAGAGAGGCAAAGCAACCAGAGGGCGCTCCGTCTAGAATGTGCCCGGAGCCTCCTTTCAAGAGGGTGGGAGGCCCCTGGTGTGGTGGCGCACACCTGTAATCTCAGCTTTCAGGAGGCTGAGGCAGGAGGCCAGCCTGGGCTGCACATTCAGCTCAAAGCCAGCCTGAACTGCGTAGAGAGACCCTTTCTGAAAAGCTGGGGCAGGGTATTGGGGGTTTGGGAGGGGTCTGGGTATCACATGATGGGTGGGATGAGCTGAGGGCCTGGCTCACATTCAGTCTCTTCCTGTAGGCCCCTCTGCTACACGTGGCCTTGCTTAAGCAGGAGCCTGGAGCAGACTTCTCCCTGGTGGCACCCTGCCTCCCACCAGGCCGGCTCTATGCAACTGGGGAGCGCTTCCGTGTGCCCAGTTCCCGAGCAGAGTTCCAAGTGGGAGTGCGAGTGCAGACCACCTCCTTCGGCACCTTTGAGCAATGGGTGGTCTTTGACTTTGGTCGTCGGCCAGTGCTGTTTCGGAAGCTGAGGCTGCAGCTGGGCCAGGCCCACTGCTCAGCACCCTGCGTGAGGCCAGCACCTAGCTGTCCTGAGAGGCTGGAGCGCTGGCACCCTGGCAACCGCCATGTGGTGCCTTGTCTGGAGCAGACAGCTGAGCAGGCAGCCCTGATGGCCAAGTACAAGATGCCTACCCTGTCCCTGAATGCCAGTGACCACAGCCTGGCCTCAGAAACCATTTCTGTCACCAGCTATCGGCAGATTATGCATCACTTTCTCTATGAAGAGGAGGGCGTTCGGCAGCAGCTGGTGGCCAAGTGAGTCAGGGCTGGCGGGTGGAGGGGTGGCTAGGGCACTCCCCAGGAGCCAGCTCTGGGGCCGTGGCCCAGTGTGCTAACACAGCTTCTCTGGTATACCAGGCTGACCCTGCGAGGCCAGGTATCCCTGAAGGCTGCGCTACAGACTCCAGCACTCGGCATGCTCCTTGCACCGCCAGGAGCCCTCTATGCTGAGGTCCTTGTCCCCTCTTCTCTGACGTCAGACACAGACGCAGGCTTCCTCCTGAGCAGGGAGGTCAGCACAGCCCTCGTGGCCCCTGTTCCTGCACCTGACGACACTGTGTTCGAGGTGCGGCTCGAGAAGCGAGCCATATCGGAGCAGACGCTGTGGCTGCAGCTGCCCAAGCACTGCTGCACGGCCCTGGGGCTGCAGGCTGAGGGCAGCCTTGTCTTGGAAGTGCAGTTCCAGATGGACCCAATCAACTTCCGGTTCTGGCACCAGGCAGTAGACGCTTTGCCTGAGGCGTGCCTGGTGGTGCCAGACCTGCCCACCTGTGCTCTGCCCTGCCCTTGTCCCATCCCACCCTTAGTGCATGGCAATGACAAGCAGAAGCTGGCCATGGGGCTTATTGCGGGCAGCAGTGCAGGAAGCACAAAGCCCGTCCCCCCGTTGCTCATCTACGGCCCCTTTGGCACCGGCAAGACCTACACTCTGGCCATGGCCACGCTGGAGGTTGTTCGGCAGCCCCACACCAGGGTGCTCATCTGTACACACACCAACAGGTAAGCCCGCAAGTGCGGCCTGCCCCCGGCCTTGCCTCCGGGGTGTCCAGCCAGACTGGTGGGGCTGACCTCTGAGGGCTTCCCTGGGCCCAGTGGGCATTCCGTCGGCATGTGCAGAGGTACTGGAGCAAGAAGACAGGTGTCAGAAGGCAGGTGGCTCGATTCCCCAGCTTTCTTGGCAATGTTCTGTGTATTATATTTTCAGAAACTCTGATTTCTCAACCCAGAAGTTCCTCTTTTGCATGTGTGATTTGCTTAGTTCCCCAACATCAGATAGAGCCATTTCTCTCATGACTGGGTTTCAGCCCTGCAACTAGGATGTTGACAGATTGGCCGCTAAATGAGGAATTGTGTACTGTGTAGAAATTACAATATTCGGGACCAAAGAATGATAACAACTCCAACTCAATGTGTTTACTTTTATTTGCATAACTCTTACCTGCAGCACTGTGAGGTGTAACCACATAAAACTATAGTCCTGTGCTGTACTCACCCTCAGCAGCACCATGCTGTAGAGCAGGCCACTGTAGAGCAGGCCACTGTGAGGCCACGCTACCTCTAGCGGTGCTGCGGTGTAAGTCCAAGCTGAGGTGTGTCTGTGCTGACCAGACGCTGCCGAGGCCCATGAGCAACCCATGCCTTGTCCCTTCACAGTGCCGCCGACATCTATATCCGGGAGTATTTCCATGGCTACGTCAACAGCGGCCACCCTGAGGCAGCTCCTCTCCGGGTGATGTACACCGAACGGCTGCTAAACCAGACTGACCCAACCACACTGCAGTACTGCTGCCTGACAGAGGACTTTCGGGCCTTCCGTCCACCCACGAAGGCAGAGCTGGAGGGGCGCCGCGTAGTGGTCACCACCACCTCGCAGGCCCGTGAGCTCCGGGTACCTGCCGGCTTCTTCTCCCACATCCTCATTGATGAGGCGGCCCAGATGCTGGAGTGTGAGGCTCTCACCCCACTGGCCTATGCCTCACCGCACACCCGTGTGGTGCTGGCAGGGGACCACTTGCAGGTCACTCCCAGGCTCTTCAGTGTGCCCAGGGCCAAGGCTGCCAGGCACACCCTGCTGTACCGCCTCTTCCTTCACTACCAGCAGGAGGCTCATGAGGTTGCTCGGCAGAGCCGTATCATCTTTCATGAGAACTACCGCTCCACCGCGGCCATCATTGACTTCATCTCACACCACTTCTACGTGGCCAAGGGCAACCCCATTCAGGCCAGTGGCAAGGTCCCACCCCACCCCCGACAGTACCCACTCATGTTCTGCCATGTGGCAGGCACCCCTGAGCAGGATCTGTCCTTGTCCTCCTGGCTGAACCCAGCGGAGATCACACAGGTGGTGGAGAAGGTGCAGGAGGTCTACAGCACGTGGCCTCCCTGCTGGGGCATCCGTGAGCAGGGACGCATCTGTGCTGTCTCCCACGGCGCCCAGGTGAGCCTGGCTAGCGGATGGCCTCGGCCTCAGCCTGTCCGCTGTGAGGGGCTTCAGTGTCCACCTGATAGGCTGGAGCACATGGTTGGAAGCAGGGCGGGAAGGCTGAGGATGGCCAGGGCTCAGTGGGAGGGTGGCCCTTCGCGCACCTGCAGCCTGTGTTGTCTCCAGGTCCATGCACTGAGGCAGGAGCTGAGGAGGAGGAACCTGGGTGAGGTGTCTGTGGGCAACTTTGAGGCTCTGCCAGGTGGGTGAGCAGCAGGGACTGACCTGGCCCACCTTCAGTCTTGCGTGGGCAGAGGCCTGTGCAGCTGCACTGCCCGGCAGCCTGGTGTGTGTCTCCCTGTAGGGCGGGAGTTCCGGGTGGTGGTGCTGAGCACTGTCCACAACCGCCACAGCCTGCTCAGCCTCGGGGCATCCACCTTGGAGTTCTTCACAGATGCCCGTGTGCTGAACACAGTCATGACCCGCGCCCAGTCCCAGCTGGTGGCTGTAGGTGACGCCGTGGCCCTGTGCTCCTTTGGGGCCTGCAGCAAGCTCTGGAAGAGCTTCATCCGTGGATGCATAGACCATCACAGTATCTTCCCCGAGGGCTTGTCCCTGGCACAGATTGAGCAGAGCGTGGCCCAGAGGCAGCACTGGGCCTCTGTGGCTCTCAGAACAGAGAGAACCTGGGCATCAGTGGCCAGGGGCCCAGCTACAGGGCACGCAGCTGTGGCAAAGGCCCCGCCAAGGCCCCTGATCAGGAATAGTAAGGCCACAGTGATGACGGAGGCAGGGGACACAGTGCGTGGGGGCACACACCCAAGTGGAGCAGCCACAGCACAGGCGAAGGCAGCGTCAGGAGGGCATGCAGCAAAGCAAGGCCCAGCGGCAAGACCCACGACCCCAGAGCGGGGAGTGTCTGGAGGCGCTGAGGGCCCGGAGTCTGACTTCTGGCCCTTCGACTGTGAGCTCAATGCTGATGATGCCATCCTGCAGGAGCTCCTGGATGAGAGCCGGCAGGTGACGGTGACTGTTAGGGAGGACGGGCTCTTGGACACCATGGCCACAGCTGCATCCCCACAGCAGGCCAGGCAGTACACGAACCTGCCCGCGGCCACGCTGCGGAAGCTGATGCGCTCCGCCCCGCAGCTGTACCGCCGCTGCACCTTCCTGAAGGAGACCTTCGAGCGAGCCTCAGCTGTCCCACTTGATGAGGCAGCCTCCAGCCCCATCCAGGTCAGGGGCCGCCTGAACTGTGGGATGGCCTTCACTGGCGACGAGGTGCTGGTGCAGGTCCTGGGCCAGCTGGCTGGGGAGCAGGGTGCCCCCAGGAGGCTCCAGGGCCGCGTGGTGGGCGTGCTGGAGAGGAGGAGAGACGAGCTGGCGTTCGTGTGCCGGATGGACGAGTGGGATCCCCGCATCATGATCCCCATCAACAGCTCTGTGACCAAGATCTTCGTGGCTGACCTGAAGGACCCGCTGCAGGTTCCCCTCCACCGCCTCCACCAGGGCCAGGTGCAGTGTGTGGGGCACAGGCGCCTCACTGCAGAGGACAGGCGTACCCGGCTTTTCTGGGTCCGCATCATCCTGTGGCGGGAACGCTTCTACTATCCCCTGGGCATCATTCTGGAGGTGCTCCCTGAAGCCACCAACTGGGAACAGGGTCTCCGTATTCTTGCTCTGGAGCACAGCTTGCGAGCCTCCTCCCCAGACTCAGCCTCCATTTCCAAGGCACTGCAGAAATACCACACAGAGCTCGATCCAGCTGTTAGCCACAGAGAGGACTGCCGCAGTTTCCTGACCTTTACCGTGGACCCCCAGGGGGCTTGCAACCTGGATGATGCCCTCAGTGTCCGGGACCTGGGTGCCTGGTATGAGGTGGCTGTGCACATTGCTGATGTTGCCAGTGTTGTGCCCAGAGATGGGGTGCTGGATTTGGAGGCCCGCCAACAGGGCGCCGTGTTCTACGCCCCTGGTAGGGAGCCAGTGGCCATGCTGCCAGCCAGCCTGTGCAAAGATGTGCTCAGCCTCCTGCCAGGCAAGGACTGCTTGGCCATCTCCCTCTTCATTACCCTGGACAAAGGCAGCAGTCAGCTCAGGGGCCATCGCTTTGCACCCACAGTCATCTGCTCCCAGCGGCAGCTGTCTTACGAGGAAGCTGAGGTGCTGATCAGAGAACACCAGGGCATGGGCAGACAGCTGCCAGCTTGCCTGGACTCCGTGGAAGCCTGTGTGGTGGCCGCCTGCTACTTTTCCCGGGTGTTTCGCCGGCGGCGCTTACAAGCCACGTGCCACTATGAGCCCCCAGATGAAGACAGTGCTCTGGGCTTCCGGGCAGCACACATCATGGTTCAAGAGTACATGATCCAGTTCAATAGCCTGGTGGCCGGATTCCTGGTGGGCAGCAAGCACACACAGACGCTTACACCCCTGAGAATGCAGCCTACGCCCCAGATGGCCCAGCTGGAACCCGTGTACGAGAGGCACAGAGAGCTGGTGCCTCTGTCCCTACACCTCCGCCACCACCTGCATGGCCACAGCAGCCCCAAAGCACAGCTGGACCTCCTGTCTTCCCTTTGGAAGCACGTCCAGCTCGCTGCCCACAGCCAGGATTATGGCCAGATGGTGGATCTCATCACCACCGATGACATGCATCCCTCCCTGGCTCCCGCAGGCCTGGACCTCCGCAAAGCCCTGGGCCGCTCTGTTTTTGGCCGCTCCAGTCAGAGTGAACAGCAGTCGGTTGGCCACTACTTGTTGCGAGTGGACTGGTACACGTGGGCCACTTCCCCTATCCGCAGGTACCTTGACGTGGTGTTGCAGCGGCTGATCCTGCTGGCGCTGGGCCAAGGAGGTTCTGCATACTCCTCCAGGGAAATCGACAGACTCTGCCAGGACTTCACCCGACGGCATGCATGTGCCCAGAGCTACCAGCGGCGGGCCTACAGCCTGCACTTGGCCACTCAGCTCAAGGCCCAGCCTCAAGACAAGCTAGGCTTCGTAGTGGATGTGGAGCCAGGCACCCGCTGCTTCAAGCTACTCTTCCCTGCTAACCGAGAGACCCTGCCCGACCCCTGCCCTGTCCACTATCACTCCCTGCAGCTATCCGAGCACCCCCAGAACCTTACAAACCAGCGGGGCCTGAAACTTGTGTGGCGGCGCCGCATCTACTCTGTGCAGGAGTCCAAGCTGCCCTCTCCACTGCCTGGCACCCTGTTTGACCCACATGTGTGGACCATCGATGCAACCCTGTGGAGGAAGCTGCTGGACCTGGTGGTGGAGGAACGCTGGCTGGAGGCGGCCACCCTCATCCAGGAACAGAGAGGGAATGAGTGTCAGAGGCGGAGGCTGGTGCAGGTGCACCGGAGCCCCTGTGGCCACTTCCTGGAGGTGGTCCGGGAGCTGGGCAGCGGGGACACCCTGCAGGTCCAGCTCTGTGCCAGCATGCAGCGGGGCTTCCTAGTACCAGCTCTGCAGCTGTGGGCTGTGGCACCTGGCCTCAGTCTCTGCCTGGAGCACGTAGAGCATCCAACCAGGTGCTTCTCGTACCATGTAGAGCAGGCCTCACGGGACCGGTACAGTGACACAGATGAGTACCTGCTTGTGTGGGGACCCCTCTGTGCCCAGGAGTCTGTCACCAGTGCCATTGCTATGAATGATTCTGTTATGCTACAGCATGTGTGTATTTCCTGGGATGTGGAGCAGACGCAGCAGGGGCAGCTCCAGGGTGCCTTCCACCTGGACCCTGATTTCCTCGAGGAGAATTGCACTGACATTGACTTCAGCTGCTGCTACCTCTGCATCCGGCTTGAGGGGCTCCCGGTGCCACCAGCTAGGCTGCCCCCTGAGCCCCGCCTCCTCGGCCCCCCCCTGAGCATCGATCCCGACACGTACACCTGGGTGGCTCACGGGCTGACAGACAGGTGTGACCAGGAGGACCAGGCAGACCAAAAGGAGGCCCCCAGGGGGGTGCACTTCGTCATCCACCACATGGCCATGGAGAAAGTGCCCCAAAGTGTGCTGATGTGCAGTAGCCTGTTCTCAGTGGAAGTGCTGCCCAAGCAGCTTCCTGACCTGTGAGTGATCCTCACAGTTGGAGGCCAGGGAAAGGCTGAGATTGGGGGGCGGCGCAGGTCCCCCTGCCTGGAGTCAGCCTGATTGACTTCCCAGTTTCCCCTTTCCCCGCAGCCGCAAGGAAGAAGCCATACGGGGGCTAAAGGGGGCATCCTCACTGGTTCTCAGCATTGCACTGGGCCGACCCATCCCACGGCCCCGGGGACTCTCCCACCAGCAGCCCTCCCATGGGGGTAGGTCTAACCCCGCTCCCTCCCACGTGGGCTCTCCTTGTCCTGCATGACTGCTTAGGGGCTGCCCTGTACCTCCCCAGGAATACCTAAGAGGTTCCAGAAGCAGCAGACCTATGACATTCACAGGAGTGGCCACAAGCTCAATGCCAGCCAGAACAGGGCCATCAGACTAGCTCTGGAGAAGCCGTTCACAGTCATCCAGGGCCCGCCAGGTGGAGGCTGCGTCCCAGGAAAGGGTGTGGAGGTGGGGCTCTGGGCACGAGGGTGGGTGCTGCTCACGCTTTTCTCTGCCACAGGCACAGGGAAGACGTTTGTGGGCCTCCACATCATCTTCTGGTTGCACAAGTCCAATCAGGAGCCAGTGCCAGGCAGGAGGAGCCCCGAAGGAGAGGAGCCCCGGGGCGCCCCATGCATCTTATACTGTGGCCCCTCTAACAAATCCGTGGATGTCCTGGCAGGTGTGCTGGGGGCTGCTGGGGGACTTCCGGGGGTGCCGGGCACCAGCGGACCCTCATGGCTCCTCCTGCCCCCAGAAATGCTTCTGCAATGGAGGAAAGAGCTGAGGCCCCTGCGTGTATATAGTGAGCAGTGTGAAGCCACGGAGTTCCCAGTGCCGGGTGTGGGCAGCAGGGCCCTGCGCAACAGGACCTCCAGGGAGGGGAGGCCAAGCCAGACACTCAGGTGCAGCCCGTCTGCCTGCCTGCTCTCGGGTGGAGTCCAGACATCGCACAGGGCTTCACTGTGACTCTGCCCCCCACCCCCACCCTAGGAGCATCTCCCTGCACCACCGCATACGACAGGCCCCCAACCCATTTGCGCGAAAAGTCAGACAGTTTGATGCCCGGCTGAGCAGAGGAGAAGTCTTCTCCAGGGAGGACCTCAGCTTGTAAGTGGCAGGGCTGGGATGCGGAGCTGCCTGCCGGCACATCCATGGCATGACAGGCAGTGCCCTGCGCAGGTATAAGACGGTCATGTGGGGTGCACGGAAGTTTGAGCTGGCCCAGCACTCTGTCATCCTGTGTACATGCTGCTGTGCGGCCTCCCCCTGCCTCAAGACCCTCAACGTCCGGCAGATTCTCGTTGATGAGGCAGCCATGGCCACCGAGCCCGAGACCCTCATTCCTCTAGTGCACTTCACTGATGCTGAGAAGGTGAGGGAAGATGCAGGGGCCAGTGGCCCAGGCAAGTGTCACAGGTGTGGCTGGTCCTGGGTGCTGGGGTGTGTAGAAGTGGACACTGGGGAGCGAGATGACAGGGAACTGGGGTGCCTCTGGGTCAGGGCTATTAGGGCCATGCCTGCCTGTGCCTCCAGGTGGTCCTCCTGGGGGACCACAAGCAGCTGCGGCCTGTGGTCAACAATGAGCACGTGCGAAACCTGGGCATGGAGAAGTCCCTCTTCGAGCGCTACCACAGGGACGCCTACATGCTGGACACCCAGTACCGCATGCATGAGGTCATCTGTGCCTTCCCCTCCATGGAGTTCTATGGCGGGAGGCTGAAGACCTGGCAGGGCCTGCAGCGGCCGCCTAGCATCCTGGGCCATGCGGACAAGGCCAGCTGCCCTGTCATCTTCGGCCACGTGCAGGGCCGTGAGCAGAGACTGCTGGTGACCACAGAGGAAGGGAATGAGAACTCCAGGGCCAACCTGGAGGAGGTAGCAGAAGTGGTGAGTGTCCTAGGGGTCCAAGAGCTCTTCCTGGGGGACGAGCAGAGCAGAAGTTGGCTGCGGGAACGAGTAAGGCTTCCATGTTTGGCTGCACCTGCCCCCTCACTCCCCAGATCCGCATCGCCAAGCAGCTGACACTGGACCCGACAGTGAACCCCAAAGACATCGCCATCCTCACCCCCTATAATGCACAGGCTGCAGCCATCAGCAAGGGCCTTATGCAGGAGGGCATCACTGGAGTGACGGTGTCCTCTATCACCAAGAGCCAGGGTGAGGTTGCCTTGGGGGAGGCTGCAGGTGGGTGTGGCTGGGGTGACCTGAGGGGCAGCCTCATACTCATCCCCACCCCCAGGAAGCGAGTGGCGCTATGTGCTGCTGAGCACTGTCCGCACGTGCCCCAAGAGTGACGTGGACCACCGGCCGACCAAGAGCTGGCTTAGGAAGTTCCTGGGCTTTGTCGTGGACCCCAACCAGCTGAACGTAGCCATCACCCGGGCCAAGGAGGGGCTCTGCCTGATTGGTGAGGGCTGGAGGCTGGGGGAGCAGGGCTGAGGTGGCTCTCAGGAGGCTCAGAGCAGGGCTGCAAGCTGCCTAACTCTCTCTCAGGAGACCATGTCCTGCTGAGCTGCTGCCCACTATGGCGACGTCTCTTGGACTTCTGCAAGGCCCAGCGGAGCTTTGTGCCTGCCAGCAAGGTGCAAGTCCACAGGAGGCCTGCTATGTAGCTGTGAAGACTCCCTCCAGGCCAGCCCTGAGTGCCAGAAGTGTGGGCCTGTGGCAGGCAGCAGACTGGGGGGACCGGAAGCAGGCCCCACCTGATCTTCCTGTTTGTGCGTGAACTTGGGAGGAAGGAGAAAGGGTGGGACCAGGCCTGCTTGCTTTGT
Source organism: Tympanoctomys barrerae (assembly GCA_002564285.1). Taxonomy (NCBI): domain Eukaryota; kingdom Metazoa; phylum Chordata; class Mammalia; order Rodentia; family Octodontidae; genus Tympanoctomys; species Tympanoctomys barrerae. Next base: position 12,985 of record NDGN011453340.1, read on the forward strand.
TGCTCTTTACAGGACAGCCCCCCAAGCCCTTCCCCAGAGGAAAGGCCCTGCCCTGCCCTTGTTGTCCTTTATCATTCAGAGGCTTCCTGTTGGGGGAAGGAGGGCAGGGCACTGCCAGATGTCTGCCCCAGTCTGGCCTGGCCTCCTCCCAAGACGAGAAGAGCTGCCTTCCCCGTACTCCTGGGTGCCAACCTCAAGATGCCCCAGCCCCACAGGCAGTGCTTCTATCCCGGGCTGTGTGTGTCCCGTGCCAGGGTCCTTGGACGGACACAGTCAGAGGCCACCACAGGGGCAGCGGACAGGCAAGACTGGGTCTTTGACTGCTACTTCTTATCAATGTGATTGGCCCTTGTGCTTGCCAGGGAAGCGCTTATTCCACTGAGCCATCTCCCCGGCTCCTAGTCAGGAACTTAAAAGCAGTTGTCAGCTACTGGCCTCGGTCCTCGCTTTAGTGATAATGGAAGTTAGAACTAAAGCAGGGATTATAGGAAAAGGCTACAATTAAGAGAAAATAAGGAGTTTGTGGTTCTGATAAAGATCAAGCCAGTTCCTTAGAAAGGAAGGAGCAGATAGGGAAGGGTGGGGGATACCCTGGTCCAGGGGCTCAGACCACCACCCAGAAAGCAGGACCTAGCTCTGCGGGGCCAGCCACGGCTGGCCAGGCTCTGACAGGTCACTGGATTCCGGCCTCCAGCTCTGCAGGAGTTCTGGCTGGAGGCTGATTCCATCCCTGTGACGTGACTGTCTCGGTGGTAGTTTTGGTCAGGTGAGGCCTTCCTCTTCAGCCTGGTACCCAAGCTGCTCCCTCTCAGGGTGATGGCTGGAGATCGCAGTCACTGCTCCAGGGGTCTGGGGCTGTACGACAATGTCCTTCTGAATCTTGAGAGGTACTTTACTTACTCTGGTGTCCTCTACTCTTAGGGGGGTAAGATAGGCTAGATAAACTTAAGGCTGATTAACTTTGTAGACTTAAAAAAAATGAAATGGTGGCCAGGCATTATTACACCATTACATTACACGTGGCATATGCCTGTAATCCCAGCATTCTGGAGGCTGAGACAGGAGGATCGCTGCCAGCCTGGGCTATATAGTGAGTTCAAGGTCAGCCTGGACTGCATAGTGAGACCCTACCTCAAGTCAAAAACAAAAAGCACACCTATCATCAGTCTTTTAAAGAATACAAAAGGAAAGTCAAGCTTCATTCTACTTGTAGTTAACCTGTTGTGCTTTGTAGGTTCAAATGAAAAGTCATGGTTTTTAGCAAAAAACAAATTTGAGCCCCTATCTCAGAAGCAAACACAACATACTTGTGATGCATAGCCAGGCAAGGCCCAGTCAGTCTTCCTTCTGTGTGGCCTCTGATGGTGTCGCAGTGGCTGCAGGTGCCCAAGAGAGAGCTAAGCCAGAACACAGCTCGCCCTTCCTTTGACAGCCTGGGTCAAGCCCCTGCTCGGCTTGGCGTGTGGTTGCTCGTTAGGTAGCACACCCTGCCCTCGGTTTGCACGACCATCTCACCCTCTTTCAAGTCCCAAGTACCAAGGTAAGAGGTTTGAGGGAAGGGTCAGCTATACCCAGTGTCACTGTTGCCTAAGCCAGCAGTGACCTGGGTTCCAGTGGAGCCTCACAAGACCCGGGCTGGCAGGGGCAGAAGCCATAACTGGCGGAGACTGAACCGCCCCCCAGGCAAACAGGACTTCTTTCAGAGCCCTTGCCACAGCAAGCCCAGACTGCACTCCCTTGGCCAAGCTAAAGCCCGCCGCGTGGTCTGCGAGTGGCCAGCCCGTGGTGCCGCCAGCCCCTCAGGCTGAGTCCGTTCCTATTTCCACTTCCTTTCGGCTCTGCCTGACACATTGCTTATGCCCTATACTGAGGTGTCTTATCACTGTTCTTTCATGCTGAGCTGATGAACCTGTTTCCTAGGTGATGAGTTGCAGTCACCATCTCCTCTTTGGGGACCTTCTCAGACCACATCCAGGTGGGACAACCTGCCTGAAAGCACCTTTCTCCCAGTGGGCCCTCTGTGCTCCCCTCCTGGGGTGGGTGCCACCGAGAGCTGTCCACACTAGAAGGTGCCAGGCCTCCTCGTGCCTCTACGGAGCTCTCTGGCAGGACTCCTATCCAATGCAAATGTTCTTTACAAATCAAGTTTCTACATTCCTGTTTTTTTATCTCTTCACAAATTGTGTCATATGGTTGAACATGAATTTTATTACAAAGATAATACTGAAAGCTAAGGCTGGCATTTGTGAGGTCTGGCAGGGGCAAAAAGGGCCACCCTTCACCCTCCTTGATTGATTGATTGATTGATTGATTTGGCGGAACGGGGGATTGAACTTAGGCCCTTGCGCTTGCCAGGGAAGCGCTAATTCCACTGAGCCATCTCCCTGGTCCCCTTCACCCTCCTTGGGAAGTGGCCACAGAGACCATCAAAGGCTCACAGTAGACAGAACACTAGGCTCAGTGGCACATGAAGAGGGGTGACAGCACCACTTCAGGGATGAAGGTGGTCTCTCCAACAAGGCCGAAGGAAGCTGGGGGGGGGTGGGCATGCCACCGAGAGGCCACAGCTGGAGCGCTATGTTCAGTGCTGCGGGGACAGCCCGCGGCACTCAGTCCTAGCTGCATAACTCAGAAGCAGCTGTGGGGCAAAGGTGACATCCTGCCTGGTCAGAAACTGCTCCCTGTGGTGCCACAGCCCCTCCATGGTGACTTGGTACTCAGGGGTTTGGGGCATTCATCCTACTCATGGCCAGGTTTCTTCCCAGTACCAGCTACACACAGGAAAAGCACGGCGGCCCCATCCCACCATGCCAGCACAGGGGTCAATCCAGAGGTAGGTGGTCACAGAGAGACGCCAGAAGGAAAGAGGTTCCCCAGGATGCCACCAGAAGGACAGAGCAGGAACTGCTGCTTGGAGGACATTGCTGGGGTGTCATGAAAGTATAACAGCTCTGGGAAACTCCTGAGATGAGCCAGCACCAGCAAGCACAAAGGGATTTTATAAGCCTGGAGTCAGGGAGGGCTTCCTAGAGGAAGGGACTTTGAAACTCCAAAGCATGCGCAGTGGGAAGCAGGGGTGGAGTCAGTGCCAGGCAGCAAGGGTGGCAGAAGCATGAGCAGAACAAAGCCTGGCTCCCGACAGGGACGGAGGTGACAAGCCTAATGGGGGCGGGTGGGGTAAGCCTGAGCCCAAGCACCAATACCTCACCCAGCATGGGCTCCTGGGCCCTGCCAATGAGGCTCAGGGCCAGGCTAGGGTGAGGTACGGGCCGGGCCACATCCTGGCTGGCTGTCCAGTCATTGTGCCAGGGCCTCCACCTGTCACAAGGCCATTGCCATAGAGTAGGCTGACCTTCCTGGAACACCTGGGGTGGCCCTGTCCAGCAGGATACCCAGATGGGAGTCCCCCATGGCCACATGAGGCGCACGATGCTCCACCAGTTCACAGGAACTACGGCTTGAGAGATCAGGGAAGGAAGCCCACACACAGCCCAAGCCCATCCTGGTACCGTGCACCCCTCATAGCTGACACAGCACATGACCTTCCATGCCTAGCCCCCCTCTGTCCCTGACCACCCTGCCCCTTCGCCTGACATCCCAGAAGACCTGCTGTTGTGACCAATGTGTGAATGGTAGCGGAGAGGCTGGTCATCGGTATGCAGGGGTCTCTGGGCTCCTGCCCACTGCCAGCTCTTCCTGGGCTCACCTGGGGCACAGGGCACTGTCGTTCAGGACCTGGAGGTAATTTCCTCCAGGGATTGCCTGCTGGCCATGCTGGGGCCAGGTAGAGGCTTCCAGCTGCAGGAAGGGGTCTGGCCAACTGTGTGGGGCCGGCCCACCAGCCTCTGTGAGGAGGGGCCCTGGTGGCCAGCTAATGACCACCCTGCAGGAGCACCAGCACTGGCAGGTGTCTCGGTAGACCTCAGGCAGGCTCCCTCACCAGAAGCTGTACCTCCTCTGGCTAGGGGCACTTGTGAGTACCAGCTTGTATGGTATAAAGTCAAGTTTTTAAAGTCAAGTGTTCTTGCCTCGGGCACCCAACTCCAAGGAAGCTGGGGACACCAGCATCAGGGTTGTATTCTCTCTCTCTTTTATTTTATTTTATTTTATTTTTTTATTGCAGAACCAGGGATTGAACTCAGGTCCTTGCGCTTGCCAGGGAAGCGCTTATTCAACTGAGCCATCTCCCCAGCCCCTTGCATCAGGGTTGTGACTACTTCCAGTAGGGTCCAAAAAGAACCCCAAGTGTCATCTCCCTCGGTGACCCCTGCCTAGCAGGTGGTAGGAAGTGAAGCCTGGTGTTGGGGGTGGGGGTGGGGGTGTTGGTCACACCAAGTCAGAACCTTGGGTCCCCACCCTGTTTTTTGCCAGCCCCCACTTCCTGCCTCAGGGTGAGGCCCCACAACCCACCCCCCCACCCCCACCCCCACCCCCACCCCCACCCCCGGGTTGGCATTGTCCTGTGCTTGTGTTACAACTGCAAGATGAGCCTATCAGCTTGTCTTCTTCACATTCTAACCTCAGGAATAACACCTGCAGCCTTCTGCTTTGCTCAACCTGGACCAGCCCAACCCAACTTAAAATGTAGTACAAAAGCTCCCCTAGGGCCCCCCCCCCCACTGTGCAGTGCTTGCAGCTGTCCTGGAAGGTCCAGCCTGGGGTTTCCCTGGGTAAGACTACAAGAGCGGAGCCGGGGAGGGGGTTTGGGGGCATACAGGGTGCTGGGCTATCAGAAAACCACTCATATAGCTGCTGCCACCTTCAACCTTAAACAGGTTTGTTTAATTCAGTGTATGTATACTCTTTATTAGTGGATAAATATTAGAAAATCATCTCTCAGTAGGTGCAGGCAGAGGCAGGCTAGGCTTGCCCAGCTGACTGGGGGTGAGCCCCTCAGGGGGCCCTGGAGTGGTCTGCAGTGTGAGGCTGTCCCTCCAGGGCTCGTACACCAGTGTGTAGCTCTCCGCCCTCTTGACAGTGAACTTGTAGGTGCGATTGGGCAGCAGGTTGTGGACTTCAAAGGTGCAGGCTGCCACGGGGATGACACCGCACTGCATGCATTCCTGCTGTGTCCGCGGCTCCAACAGCTTGAAGCGCAGCTCGAACTGTTCCTGCACTGCTGGCTGGATGGTGACAAACCAGCGTAGGCTGACCCAGTCCCAGTGAGCCACCGACTCCTTCCGGTCAAACATGACCGGCATCTTGGTGCTCAGCATGAGCCTAATATGTGGGATTTTGGTGGCCCCAATGTCAGACACCAGGCGGTGCTTGATATGCAGGCGGCCCGGCACCATCATGGCCAGGAAGTTGTCCATGATGGCTGACAGGTCTGCCAGGCGCTGCTCCACGAGCCCCCAGCCGGCCAGGAAAGGCCGTGGGTCCGGTGACTCGAGCAGGGAGTCCAGCTCTAGGCGACCCCGGTCCAGCTGCTCCAGCAGGTCCCCGAGCAGCAGGAGCTGGATCTTGGTCTGTGCCGTGCCCACCTTCTTCATGCGCTGGAACTTCCAAGGGTCAATGAGTTGAAACATGGTGTTGGGCAGCACCAGGGAGTTCTGGTCGCCCAGAGCCAGGTGCTTGGGGAGGATCTCGATATGGTAGGAGCACTTCTTAAGCAGCTGCATGCGGGCATGGTGGCGCCTGAGCAGGTGGGGACTCAGGTCTGAGGCCAGGAACTCGCGCAGGGTGTTGCGGCGCTCCGTGTAGGTGCTCCAAGCCTCTGGCTCCAGCAGTTGCTGATCCTCCACCTCTTCTCCCTCCTCCGTGTCCAGGAAGGGCTGTGGACTATCCAGCTTCATCTTGTCCAGGCCCAGGCCTGCCACCTGGAAGTTCATTGTCTGCGAGCTGGCTGGGAGGGCTGCACATGAGCTGTAGAGTCAGGCTGGCTCTGCTGCCCCCCCAAGCCCTCAGCCCCACTCTGGCCTTCCACCCTCCCGGGCACAGTCCTCTAGAAGTTTCTGTGGGAGGACAAGATGGTTGGCTGTGTATTGGGACAAAAGTGGATGTTGGGGCCCAAAAGCCTCTCCCAAGGGGCCACTCATCCTGTACAGTGATGAGACACAGCCAGGCTACAGTGGCCCTGGGACAAAGCTGTCTGGACAGAAACCCAGCCACAGATCAGTGGTGAGCCTGGTATGGGCCATGTTCCCCATCTGACACGGGGGACGGTGGCCCTACTGCTGTGGAGGGAACCTGGGGTTCTGAGCTGCATGGTGTACCCTCTCAGGCACTCATGGACCATCCTCACCCATCAGTTCTCCTTGGGAGCCTCCACATGATGCCTCCCTATTTGCAGGGCAGAGGGAGCTGAAGACAGCGCCCTGAGGAATCACCATGGTCCCAGCTGCTGATATGAAGCCCTCACTGCCCACACTGGGGCTTGTTTGCCTGGAAGGAAAGGCCTCCGCAGGGGTGAAGCCCACTGCCCATGTTGTAGGGGGGCAGCCAGAGGCTAGATAAAAGGCCAGAGCTGGCTCTACTTGGGTGCTTGGTAGGCAAGCACTCTACCCCCGAGCTTCACCTCCAACCCATTTATACTTTTTCATTTTGAGGTAGGGTCTCACTGTATTTTGAGGACTGACCTTGAATTTGTGATGCTCCTGACTAGCCCTCCTGAGTAGCTGGGGTTACAGCTATCTGCCACTGTACCTGGCTTCTCCCTCCATCCCCAAGAAGACAAGATATCTCTATGCTGCCCAGGCTGGCCTCCAACTCCTTGGGCTTGAAAAAAATCTTCCTGCTTCAGCTTCCCAACTAGCTGGGACTATAAGTGTACAGCACTGTTCCAGGCGGTTCCAAGGTTTGAGCCCCGGACCGCAGAATCCACCGTACACACCTTGTCCCCAGACCCAGGTTCCAGGTTCTTGAGTGTCAATGGAGGGGCTGGTGTACCCGCAGCTGGCGGTGAGCAGCTGCAAGACAGGCTTCACCCCATTCACCTCTAACCCGCAGGCAGCCTCTCCTACGATAAATGTCCCAGGGATCCCCGCCCCTCGGTCACGTTCTGGTTGACTCCCAGCTTCCGCGCCTCCTTCCCGTCCCGAGCCCCTCTACCTACCCTCGTCTCCTGAGCGTCCAGAGCTCTCTCTGAGAGCCAGGACACCTCCCCGGCCTAGACCGCGCCCCTTAGAGGACGGAACCCCGCGGCAAACTACCCAGGGCCTTCAGCGGGGGCCTCGTGCCTCCAGTCCCCAGGTTGCCATGGAGACCGACTTCCTTTGTGACGCCCCTTCCGGCCAGCTAGGGTGCAGGACAGCTCGCCGCCGCTGCTTCCCTCACGCGACTGCAGCCTAGGGGCTGTGGGGTGCCGGGTGTGGCTCACTACAGCAGGGCGCCACACCCCTCTGCGCACGGCATGGAGCGGGGGTCCCTGTGCTGCGGAGTTTCTGGCCTGGGGAGGGGCGTGGAGCAGGCGCCTTAAGGCCAACCTGGGCCGGTGGAGTTAGGGCAGAGGTGGTAACCCGGGTCCCTGCGGAGCCCTCGGCCCCGCAGTCTGCGGCGCTCTGTTGGGACTCTTCCAAACTCACACTTTGGTCTGGGCCTGGAGAAATGGGGTCTCCATGGAGCCCTGAGGGAGTTCTCAGGCTGTCCTTTTCACCTGTACCCAAAACTGGACTCAGGACCTGTGGGGTCACCACCCATCACTCCCACCAGGAGCCAATCGGCCGCCCCAGCGCCTGCCTCCTCCTGGAAGAAACCCCTTCCGGCTCTGTCTCCAGCCAGGGTTGTTAGGGGTCGCTTAGAATAGGAACCAGATCGGCCAGGTTGGAATTTAGAAAGCCGTTTATTACTGAGCTCAGGGCCCCCGGTCTGAAAGGCGGCTTGCTCAGGAAGCAGGGAGGGGTTTTAAACCCTGGAACCACACTGAATTTGATAAACAAATTTACTTATTTATTTGCAGAACCGGGGATTGAACTCAGGCCCTTGCGCTTGCCAAGGAAGCGCATATTCCACTGAGCCA
>NDGN011453349.1:0-12249 GCA_002564285.1 Tympanoctomys barrerae
TTGGTGAGTGGCCACCAGCGCTCTGTCATGTTGGAGATGGTCTGCCCTCTGGTGATGTGCCTGTGCCCCTGTGGCACAGCCCAGCAGGCAGCAGGCTGAATTGAACTCTCGGAGCTTGACGCCCTTCTACACAGTTGTCCACGACTTGTGCTCTGATCACCATCATCCCAACAAGCGACTTGCTACCCACTGCACAGCGCTCTGCAGCTTACACACCTGGGGGGCTTGCTCATTGTTCTAACCTGGGATGTGGCTGGACTCATAGGACTTACTAAGTACATCCCAATGCCCCATTGATTTCCTGTCGGAGAGAATAATGAGTGGGGAGAGCAAGGACATTGTGGCGCCAGGTCCTGCTGTGGTCAGGGAGAGGAAGCTGGGAACCGGCAGAGGGAAGGACACAGCCCATTAGGGTCAGTGGTGGGAAGAGAAAGGGGAGGGGACACTTAACTGACCACTAAGGCAAACTGAGGGCAGAAAACAACATCCAAGAATGGAAAGGATAAAACCAAGAAACAGGCAAGGTCAGAATATAGGAGAAACAGAATAGGCAGAAGTGTCCAGACAGAGGTAGCTAAAGTAGCCAACAAAAGAAGGGGGTCTCCTTAACTGTCTGCATAGACAGGTGGATCAACCCATGTCATCTTTGCTGAATCCCTCACCCTGTTAGATTTTGGGGGGATGGGTAAAGAGAAATATATAGACAGATAGATATAGATAGATATAGATATGGATATGGATATGGATATAGATATAGATAGATAGATATTATATATCTATCTATGGCTTCAGACATGACATGTGCCAGGCTTGAAGATCCTCAGGAGGCCACCTCTTTCCTCTGAGTTTCTGCTTTACTCTTTGCTCTCTCTTAGAGACTGAGCCACATCCTTTTTCTGGTTCCCAATACTGCATTCTGGAAAGTGAAGGCTCTGGCTGTCCTAGCTGTGTCCAGTGCCTGCCTGTGTACTAAACTGCTGTNCTAGGTTGGGGCTCAAGCTGTTTTGGCTTGGCTGGGTAGAACTGGTCAACCTCGCCATCTGCTAGGCCAGGCCATGCTGCTGTGGGGAGCAAATTAAGAGAAATGAGAGGGTGCCATAGATGTAAAGTATTGTTGCAACCAGAGAGAAGCACATGGAGCCCAAAACCATTTTGTGGTAATAATATTAGGGGTTTTTTTGCATTATGAAAATAAACTGCACACATAAGGGACCTGAAAATTGAAATCATTTTAATCTATCGGTGATTTGATTCTACAGTTTTTTTGTTTTGTTTTGTTTTTTTTTGATACAGAGTCTCACTATGCAGTTCAGACTCATACTGATCCTCCTGTCTCTGCCTTTGGGATTATAGGCATGTGCCACCATCTTTGGTTCCAGGACCTGTACCAGGGATCGAACTCAGGAGCTTGTGCTTGCCAAGCTATCTTCCTAATCCTCTACAGGCTTTTTCTTGAAAAAGAAAGAAAGGCATGTTTTCTAAGACTGGGCCATTGACCTCCAAAGAAAGTGGGTCTCAGAATTAGAAGGAGGTAGTTGTTGGATACTCAAAATATTAAAATAAGATTGCTAGCCACCAGTTGAAGGATTTGAAGGGAAAGTGACTAGATTTTAAGATTATTCTGTAAAGTCTGGAAAAGAAGTAAATTGTCCTTCCTGGAGAGGATGAGTTGTGTGGCTACTAGTGATTGTTCCTCATTAATTTTGCCACAAAGGTACACAGGTTGGAGGTGGATGCTTTCTTTGAGTCAAAGGCAAGCAAACTAATTCAAATTGTGTGTTTCCTGAGCTGTAGATCCCTACTCTTTTCCCTGAATCCTCGTACACTGCAAAAATAAACAAATTGAACTGAAAGAAAAACACCATAATGTTTTATTTAAAAGTTGTCTAGAGATTGTTGTACTTGAAGTTTCAGTATCTATTTTTAGCCAATAAAGACTTAATTTCCATTCTGTTTCAACTTGAAATTCAAAGGGTTCTGCAGCCCATGTAGATGACTGTTTTATTTCTAACTTGCTGTCTTTGTGGGAGTAAGTCATTTAATGTGTCTGTACTTTTTTTGGTGGAGGTAACATGAGTCCATCTCTTGAGCACTTCTAAGACATGAGGGGTGAAACTCATGCTGGACAATATTATCCAAAGCCATTCACTCTGGTGCCAATCTCTGTCTTGATGGCTGTGCATTATAGACTGTTAATTACAAAGAATTACAAATGTTCTTTCCAGGGTTCCAAGTGATAGTATGAAACACTGTCAGGTCACCAAGAAATGTGCCAGGTAAAGGTGGAGTGAAGTATGGGTCAGTCGGAGCGTAGTTCTTGATTTCAGCAGCATTAACATGTAAAGATCTATACATTTCAAACTTGGAGACATGGTATGCCAGGTATTTCCTGGGTTGCAAGGACTAAATATGATCACATAGGAGAACATAATTTCATGCTGTTAAGTTTTACAATGCAAGCATTATTACTTGCCTCACCAGCTGCTCAGGCCAACCTTTAATAATATACCAGTAACTTGGAAAAGTGGATATGTCATTGTATGCTGGGATTAAATTTCTTTATGAAAGTAATTTTTTTTAAAGTGGGGTATATCCTTCTTAACAACTACTAATATACAGAGATCTAGAATGAGAAAGCAACTTAAAATTCAAAGAAATTCTACCCCTAAATTTTATAATAGAAAAAAAAAAACTGGAGTTCAGAGGGATGATGTGACTTTTCTGTACATACAGCTCATGGCATAGTTGGGACAGAATGAGGATTTTTGACAATTGTTTGTTAGTTCAGAGAAGCATGAGTCTGGCTGTGATCTCAGGTCCAGCAAAGCAATGGCAGGGCACTAACCCTCCTAATGGGAAGAACCTGGCCCCAGGAGAGTACAAGGCCAGGCTGAGCCAGGCCATGGAATTGGGTGATGTAGCAGAGGGCATGTAAGAAAGCCTAGGTATGGAATCCTGATGCACTAGGTGAGTGGGAAAAGCAACCTGTGCCCAGCTGGAGCAAGCAGAGCTTCCTAGGACATGTGTGCCCTCAGAGAAGCCACGAACCCCTAGACCATTGAGTTTGCCTTGGTTTGAAAATGGTAGAGCAAAACAGGTGTCAGGTATATGCTAACTGGAGGTCTGGGGTGCCTGTTCCCAGTAGAGGTTATGACCTCCTGTGCAGTCACCAGAAAGCTGGGCTTAGCCCGTGAGACCTGCTTTCCTCAGGGGAGACACGCACCTGCATTTGGCACCTCAGCACCCCTGACCTTACCCAGCGTTCCATGGTCACTTCTCCAGGGCTCCTGGGAGCCTTACAGGCAGCAATCAGCTCATGCCCCTCAGCTACGGGAGATTAGGACGGGAGCCTCCTCTCCCCCACCCCCCTTCCCCACCTGGGGATACTGATGCTGGGTGCAACCGTGGCTCCACAATGGAGGGGCCTGACGGACAGGCCTCTTAGCCAGTGTGGCCTCTGTCTGATGCCAGACTGGCCTGCTCTTCACGCTGAAGACCGAGGGAGCAAGCTGCTCAGGGACGAAGCTGAACCGAGGCTGCCCAGGAAGTAGGACGACTCCAGTCTGTATTTACAAAGATCGCGTTTGGCTCTCACGCGCGTTATTACAATACCAGTCTGACAGATCGGGTGGTAGGCCAGGAAAGTATCAGCAAGCCAGGAGCCGGTGCCCGTGTGGGGAGGGCTCCTGGCCCCAAGGCTCGGTGTGCCACTGGAGGAGGTGAACGAGCCCTCCTGGTGGCCTCCCTCCTGCGGGCCAGGCAGGGCTGCAGTGTTCCGCACCGAATCCACTCAGTCCCGCGCCTGCCGCGTGGGCGCTAGGTTTGCTCTTTGTCTGGAACACAGAGACCTGGGAGCGGGAAGGCGCGAATTCTGCAGGCACAGCGGTCCTAGATCCTCTGTGCCGAACATGTGCGCCGCCAGGCCGCTGCGCTGCGAGCCTTTCCCCGCGCGCCTGTACGGCTAGCGCAGCGAGGGAGGAGTACCCTGCAGACTGACGGCGGAGGGGCGCGGTGGGGCGAGGCGGCCTCCATTCACAGGCGCACACCTGCTCGCGGGTCCCAGGCCCTGCGCGTGCTCGCGGGTCGCCCAGCGAGCTCCCTCCCGTCGTCCGCCGGTCCCCCACCCCCACCCCCGCCCCAGTGCAGACCCTCGCCCCACCCCCATCCGGCCAAGAGCCCGCGTGGAAACGCTGGGACAAAATGGCCTGCGGTTCGATTCATAAATAAAATCGCGCCCTTTGGCTCCAGGCTGTCCGACATTTTGTGACTTGCGTTTTTAGCTTTATCATAGATTTAGGAGGCGACTGCTCCACCGTGGGCCCATCCATTTCTAAAAGCTGGCCATTTAGGGCCGGGCTTTAGCCTTTTAGGAGGCGGGCGAGAGGGGAGGGCGGGAGCGGGCGAGAAACGTGACGGCAGCCCGGGCGGGGCAGGGCCTCCACCCTCTCCATCCACACGGTGCGGTGCGCAGTTACTGGGCAGGACCCTCCCCGCGAAATCCTCGGGATCGCCCGCGTCTCCGGCAGCAGGAGACGAGCCCCTATTCGCTGCGCCGACGCCTCCCCGCCCCGTTCCTCTCTGCGCTGGAAATTACAACTCCGGGCGCGCGGCGCGAGCAGGGAGGGGGTCACCGAGCCAGCGGCGCCCGCCCCTCGCTCCCCGCTGCAGCGTCGCGCGGCCAAGGTCAGGGCCGCCGCAGGAGCAGTGCCGCCCCCCGGACGAGGTCACTGCTGGTCGCACGGGCCGGTTCCTAGCTAAGAGGCGGCTGGGCGCTCGCGGGGGCGCTGTCCGCCGCCTCGTGGTGCTGGGCCAGCAGCGGCCCGCGCCGGACGGGGCGGGGCGAGGACAGAAGCAGCGGCTGGGAGGACCGAGCCCCGGCCACCGCGCTGGCCCTGTGAGCGCAGGAGGTGAGCACGCGCCCTTCGCCCGCCCCAGCAGTCCGGCGTAGTGGCCGCAGGACCACAGAGGAGGCTGGCAGCAGGCGCGCGGGGGATGCCCCCAGCTCCCAGCCCAGCGGCGCCGACCCTGCCGGCCGACCCTCGCCGGTCTACAGAGCAGCGCGCGCTGATCCCTGGCCCCGGGCTGCTCGGACCGTGGCGATGGAAGAGGAGCTGAAGTGTCCGGTGTGCGGCGCCCTGTTCCGCGAACCGATCATCTTGCCCTGCTCGCACAATGTCTGCCTGCCGTGCGCGCGCACCATCGCGGTGCAGACCCCGGACAGCGAACAGCATCTGCCTCCACCGCTTCTACTGCCCCGGGGCCCAGACTCGGACCCCGTGGCCTCTGGAGGCGCAGGGGCCTCGGGGGGCGCAGTAGGGGGCGCGGCTGCGGGCGGCGGGGACCACGCCGACAAGCTGAGCCTGCACAGCGAGACGGACAGTGGCTATGGCTCCTACACGCCGAGCCTCAAGTCCCCCAACGGGGTCCGCGTGCTGCCCACGGTGCCCGCCCCCCCAGGTTCTTCGGCGGCTGCGGCCCGGGGCGCCGCCTGCTCGTCTCTGGCCGCGTGCTCCTCCAGCTCCATCACCTGCCCGCAATGCCACCGCAGCGCCTCTCTGGACCACCGCGGCCTGCGGGGTTTCCAGCGCAACCGGCTGCTGGAGGCCATCGTGCAGCGCTTCCAGCAGGGCCGAGGGGCGGCGCCGGGGGCGTCTGCGGCCGCGGCAGTGGCCGTCTGCCAGCTGTGCGACCGCACCCCGCCAGAGCCGGCGGCAGCGCTCTGCGAGCAGTGCGACGTGCTCTACTGCGCCGCCTGCCAGCTTAAGTGCCATCCGTCCCGGGGCCCCTTCGCTAAGCACCGCCTGGTGCAGCCCCCGCCACCTCCTGCGCCTCCCGAGCCGGTCCCCGTCGCCCCCAGTGCGGGCAGCGGCTGCAAGAGTCCCGGAGGCGCTGGCGGGGGAGCGGCTCGCAAGTTCCCCACGTGTCCGGAGCACGACCTGGAGAACTACAGCATGTACTGCGCCAGCTGCCGGAGCCCGGTGTGCTACGTGTGCCTGGAGGACGGCCGGCACGCCCAGCACGAGGTGAAGCCGCTGGGTGCGGCTTGGAAACAGCAGAAGGTGAGACCTGGCGCGTGAGCGCGGAATACCCGCGGTGAGACTGAGTGGGAACTACCTCATAGTTCGTTCGTTTGTTTGTTCATTCGTTCGCTCACTCTCTCACTCATTCATTCATTTTGGCAACATTGATTTTTGCTCAACATTCAGCGAGTCAGGGTCCCTGAAATGGGTACTACGGGTGAACAGGACAGATGAGGGTTAAGTGACTTATGGAGTCTCTTCCCACCTAAGACTGTGACTAACCAAAGTGGCCTCAATCCCAAAATCTAACTAAGTCATGCTAATGGCGCTTCTTGATTAAGGCAGGCAGGACAGCCTTCCTCCCTCTGGGGGATTTTTTTTTTTAACTTATTTTTTAAGGTGCAAGTGTTACTGTCTGCATACAGCTGGTGCCTTTCCAAGCAGGTAACTCTGATCCTGAGGTGGGAGGCTTCTTCCTCAAGAAGGGCAATGGTATTTTCTGTTCAGCCAAACCCTCTCCCCACTTGCCAAAGCAGAAATCCTCAACTCCTCTCCAAATGCATTCTGTCCCCAAAATGCCCCACAGCCTAAAGGGGAGACACAATGCCTCTTGAGCCCCCTTGCAGCATTAGAGCATGCACCCTGTAAGAAAGAAACATCCTTTTCCCCAGAGACCACTCCTGGCTGGTGGTGGGGATGTGGGATGGGGCTCCCAGTTACAGGACTAGGTGCCTAGGAAGTGTTACTCTTTGCAAATTATGGCTGACAACCTGAATTCCTGTCTGACATAGGAGAAAGGATAAATTATTAAAATTTAGTCAGGCCATCATCAGGTTCAGAGACAAGCTGGGCTCTTCTAGCTCAGGTTCACCCAATTTCTCAGATGAAGTAAGTAGCTGGGCAACTGCACTCATCCCTGTAGAGGCCGATGAGCTAGGCCTGGCTGGTTACACTCCTTTGGTAAGGAACCTAATGTATCTGCTTCCCAGACCCTATCATACAATACATCCTTTCCAGTAAAGTCTAGCAGAGAAGAGGCAGAGGTCTCCAGATGGCCCAGTAGTAAACAGTGTGTGTGTTTGGATGGAGGAGAGGAGCCACAGGAAAGTGGAGTCACTTGCCAAGGCTACTTTGTCATCCAACTGCAAACACGCAGAGAGGGCAGCACAGAAGAGACTAACTGCTGTTGTCTCCTAGATTTGTTGTTTCTGTATATGTAAATATGTATAGTTACTTTGTATACATTCATCTACTACAATGAACATGTGTTGCTATTGTAACTTTTCCAATAAAACAGGGGAAGGGAGTCCAAACACTTTGGAGGCTGAGGCAGGTGACTAACTGTGAGTTTGAGGCCAGCCTGGGCCTGCCTGGACTGCATAATGAGAGTTTATCTCAAAACAGACAGACAGACAGACAGACAGCCCTCCAAGGAGCAGGAAGTTACTGAATAGGTTTTAAGACTTGCCATCCTACAGTGCAAAGGACAATTTCCTGACAGTTAATCAAAGGTGAACAGCACCTCTGGTAAGAAATCCTGCCTGGCTGGGCACGGTGGTGCACACCTGTAATCTCAGCACTTGGGAGGCTGAGACAAAAGGATCTCCTCAAGTTTGGGGCCAGGCTTAGCTACATCATGGGTTCAAGGCCAGCCTGAACTGCTTAGTGAAACCCTGTCTCAAAAAACAAAAACAAAAACAAAACCTGTGCCCTTCAGTTGCACAGCCCTGGTTCAAATCTCAAGGATTTCATTTTACTAGCTGTGTGGGTGGAGGCAATTTTAATTTTAAACTCATTGAAAGTAACATCTAACTCAAATCCTTGTGGAAAAGAGTATAATTCTCCATGTTCAGCTTCTACCTCAGTACCTATTATTTTTATGGTCTTTTTAATATTTATTTAATTATTTATTTTATGGTCTTAAAACCAGTGAGCTTGCTACAAACTGCAGGGCAGCAGTGTGAGTGAGCATTGACTGGGTTACCTGGAGAAAACACCAGCTGGTGACTTTTGATACTGCTTGTGCTGAACCCTGATTCAGCTTCGGGCTCAGTAGGGGTACGTGCCTTGAATTCACAACCACTCTTTGGACATTTTGTGGCAGATAGCTTTGCAGGAATTGTAGCTCCTGAGTTGTTTCATTGTTTAAGTGGCTAGACAGACATTATTTACAAATAAAGAAATCACTCATAAAAAGACTGATTAATTAACAAGACAAGAGGTGTGGGTTCTAAAACTCACACCCAGATTTCACAAGCTGTTAAATGTTCACAGCCTAGAGGGCCAAAACTAATCTCGGATATTGTCATTTGAACATTCAGAATAGTGAGGAGTGCAAAGAGGGCTCAGATAAGATTTTATACTTGCAAAAGAGTTTAAGTGTCTTGCCTGGAAAAGTGAGTTGGATAACACGGTATGATTTCAAAGACCAAAACTGAGCAGAGAAAATCAGTGGTCATCCCAGTTTGGTATCAAAAGCAGATTTGATGCCAAAATCACTACCTCAACAAACAATGTATGGTTATGAGGAATCATGGAAAGCCATGAACAGCTGCTTAGCCTAGTGCACGGGGCACTTGGGGAAATGTGACTATGCAGGATTCCCTGTCTAGTGCTTCAGGAACCATGAAGTCACCCAGCGAGAACATAGATAGTTCTGGGAAACACCTCAAGAATGGATGTAGGCTCTGCTGTTATTTAGCAGCTGCTGCTGGCTTTCTACAAAAAGGAAACTTATGCTTGTTGCAAGCATCTCACTAGGGGCTAGCTACAGGAAGGAAAGGAGCAGAGGATGCTCAGCTGAGCTTCGGCTAGGGAGGCTGGGGCAGGGACTGAGACCACTACTGGAGCTGCTAGAGTGGTTCCTATGGGAAGCTAAGTGAGAACTCTATTTCAGACTCCCCCCTTGGTAGCAAGTTCTTCAGTAAACCTTACAGTCTTGGGTTTTTATCCCCGTGTTTCTTGTCTACAACCCTCAGAACCTGTGACAAAGCCCTGCTGCTCCCAGCAGCACTCCCCTGAGGTGCCTGAGGTTGCGGGGGCCTTCAGAACAGCTAGCTGTAACTCCTTTCCAGACAACTGGAGCCTACATTTGATCAATGATGCTTCAAGGAGACCAATACTGTTTGTAACCCCAAAGTCTGTTCATTATCAACTTTTACAATGGTGGAGAACCCTTTTGGTCTTGGTTAAATACACTTTAATATGACTCTCTTAGAAGACAATTAACTCTAACTTCTGACAGAAAAAAGTCCTGAGTGTCTTGAAAAGCAAGCAGGAAGGGCAGCCTTCTAGGAGAGTTTTTGCTTTTTCTTGCATTGATTGACCCAAACTCAGGGAGCTGGGCGAGGTCATTGTGGGCTGAAACACTGCCTAGCGTAGTATCCCAGAATGTCATCTGAAACTCTTGCTTCAGGGAGGACCTGAGCTGCGGGTGCAGATGGCAGGCCCGGAACTGGAGGGTGGATATTGGTTCCCCAGCTGAGGCTGTGGAGCGCTGCCCAGGCCTCTTGGGCTCCTTGAGAGCCACGAGGGGAAACAGAAGAGTACACAGGAACTTCCCCAGGTGCTCCGGGGGTGGGGGTGACCCCTTCAGCCCAACCCAAGAGTGACAGAGGGCATGGACTGGGAAAGGGGACGGAAGGTACATCCGCTCTCTGTAGGGCTCAAGGCTCTGCCCAGGCTCTGTGGCTTCTCTGTATCATCTGACCTATTTTGTAAAGACCCTATTTTAGACTTTCAAGCCTCAGTGGACATTCCTCTGCCCATTACAGGACTTCACACACGTGACAAAGGCAGACTGTAGAATCCCATCCGCATTATCACAGGGATATGTATTTTAACATTTGTAGCTCTTATCACCCAAGCAGTAAGTACTCATTATTAAAAATGACAACTGCAGACATCAAAATGCAGACTTAACTGTCATCCCTGAACTCTGATTTACAGGGGAAAACTTTTTAACACTTGACAGTTTTGCCTTCTACAATTCTACTATACTTTTATTTTGACTGCCTTTTTTCTTTATGAATACAATATAAATGTCTTTATTCAGAATTAATATGTATTAATTTTGATGGCTATATGCCACTACTTTGTAAGGACTCATTTTATACCCTAATTCTTAAGTTAGGTTATTTTTACCTTTTGTTGTTATAAACATTTCTCTATTTAAATCTTTGCTTTATACTCTTAATTAATTCCTTCAGTTAAATTTCCAGGTGTGGAATTGTAATATTAGAGGTTACTTGACTTTAAGGCATCTAATAAATGTTACCCAATTACCTTTCATCTACATACCTATTGTTAGTCCCAATAGAAAATTATGCCAATAACAAAAAATTCACATGGATAGGAACAAAAGGGAAACCATAGAGTAGCAGACCGCCTTGCTTATAATTATCATTTGCTATTTTTGTTACATTGTTATTAGAACTTTTTAAAAAAAGAATCACAAGTATCTAGACTTTCATATGCTTAACTACGAGGGAGGGGGCTGCTTTGCTTCAGAAGTGACTAAACTCTCTGCTGCTCCATTTCCTCCCTTAGATTTAGGGCCCATGAAAACACAAAGCCCTTGGGGTCCACCTAGGACATTTTAGGATGAGCTTGGGTACTCATAAAAAGTTGAAAAGAGGGAAGAACTTGGCAGGAGGTCTGACCTCACCCTTACTGCCCTGTGCTAGATGCTGACCCCAGGCAGAGCACTGAGAGCCACAGCATTGGACGCTGGGCAGCCCCTCCTTACGGTCCTTGGAAATCTGTTCATTCTAAGAGGCAGCTGAATTTTCAAGAAACTAAATCTTTTGCCAATGCTGATGTTCTGGGAAAAGAAGAGCCAGGTTGGCTTCTGTTCCATTTACCCCAAACTGGCTAGAAGCTGATAGCAAGGCTGCCCAGGTTCTGGAAGCCAAGCCCGCTGAGATGACAAGGCTGCAATGTGCCCCATCTCAGCTGTGTCACAAGGCCAGCATCTTCAGACCACCTTGAGTGTGGCCTGCCCCAAGCTTGGACTTCATCTCAGGCAGGAACAACTACTTGTAAAGAGCCTTATGTGACACCCTTTGAAATGCCTTCTTAGAAACATGCTTTCCTTGTCACTCTGCACAGCTGAGATTCAAAAAGTGGGACAAGAGAAAAAAAAGGCCAGACTCTGAAATTTGAACGGCTTTTCTTTTGCTTTTGAAGACTTTATCATGATGCAGAGGTTTAGAATTAAAGTTCACTTCAAAGACTGTGACAGGGCCACCCTCCGGTCACCAGTTATGAATAAATCCCATAATATATGAGGTATGATCAAAATAGATAGTAAATATTTAAAAATTGATTATAGTATAGAACATATTGCCATGACCCTCTCTCAAAACCCTCCCCTTCACCTCAAACGCACTTATTCCATTGTTCTTGCCACTTCCTACATCAGTTCTGGATGTCTTCTTTCCTGAGTGTCTTTATAAGATGTGATTTAAAAAAAAAATAATGCTGAATGCTGCTGCCAAGTGCCATCCACTGGAGAGGCAGCCTCATAAAGTCACTTCACTGTGTCTTCATCTGCCTCATTCACTGGATCTGGCACTGTGTGACATCTGGCTCCGACCACGAAGGAGAAATGTTTTGAATCAATTCAGGACACCAAGGCAACCACAAGAGCACAACTAAAGGCACCTGTCTGCTATTGTCACTTGGATTTTCTTTTAGTTTGTGTGCCTCATGTTCTAGAAAGCAGCAAAGAGTAGGCCTTATCTATTCCCTCAGGGCCAGCTCTGGTAGTGGCTGAGGATCTAAGGAGGGAGAGCTTCCTGGAGAGCACTGGGGCTGGGGCCTGCAGCACATCCACCCTCCTTGGCTGGGATTGCCCTGTGTGAGGCCTTTGCAGCACTGACTGCGGGGGAATTCACGTACTTGCTTTCTAGGATTGGCTGCTTCCCAGAAGAGAGGATAAATTGCAGCCTCCTCATTTTTGCAGTTGAGGAAACTGGAGGTGAAGGGCTTGTTCGTCTTGCAACACAAGATGTGAAATAATTGTGTGAAAATGGAGCTGGGGGCATAGCTCACTGGCACAGTGCCTCCTGGGCAAGCACAAGATTCCGAGTTTGATTCCTAGTACCAAAAACCAAACAAACAAATGAAAAGGCCTTTATTGTACTTCACTATACATTTTTTAAAATTTTTATTTTTGTGTGTGTGTGTGTGTGTGTGTGTGTGTGGCCAGCTCAGCCCACCAGGGGGC
>NDGN011453355.1:0-10300 GCA_002564285.1 Tympanoctomys barrerae
GGGAAACTCGAGTCACTAGAGTTGTGCCTGAGAAACAATACACGTGTCTCCTGAGGCACTTACAGAGGAAGTGTAATAGCCCATACTGATGCCCCTCCTTATTTTCCAGAACAGATGTGATACGGCGCACCCAAACGGAATGTGTGCTAAGAAAGCTCATGTGCTCCTTATAACCCCCAAGCAGATTCTCCAGATGGAATGTCTATGGTAGAGTATAATAACCAAAACTGCCCTACTAGCTAGCCAGGACACCATGATCTAAAGTTCCATTTTATATTTGATAGTTTCCAGAACCAGGACCTTCAGGCTCTAGATAAAGCTATTCAAAGATAACCTATTTAAACCCTTTAAATTGTGACAACCTTTTAAGCACCCACTACTGTGTTTTACTCCGTTTGTTGCTGTACAGTAAGAATTAGTTTGCTTCTAGGCCAGCAGTTTCAAGTAGATTTGATATAAAACAACCAAGCTCACAGCTGATCCCACTCTTGAAAATGCACCGCCGAAGAAGCTGGAGTTCCTCAAAATAGATATAATTCCCTTTCCTGAACATGGTGTGTGGAGGTAGTCTGTTAAACAACACACAGAGAGCAATCCCTAAAGACATTCAAGGAGAATCTCTTCACCAGAAAGGAGACCGGATCTCCTTCTCCAATCCTGTAGCTTCTGAAGGCCACTATCTCTCTCTATAAAATCTGCCCTGTCCTTGGAGGCAGTCAGGAATCCTCACTGCTGTACATGGGCTTTTAAGGATATTCACTAAGGAACTATCTTCCATCTGTCGTGCACACAGTAGTCTGTCTCCAGGATATGACTGTAAAATTTACAAGCCAACGTTCTCTCATTGGGCTTTTGTAATGGAACGTGTGGGTCACTTGTATAAAAAAACCAAAGGAAAATGTGACAAATATGCCCATGTCATTGTTCCCAACCTTTTCTTCTTCCACAGTGAAAAAGTGCTGATCTGACACCTCAACCAGTTGCCAAAGCCTTCAGTACATGACTAAAAGGGTGGGGAGAGGAAGTGAAAGCAAAGCTGCAGGAAGAGGTTTTGCAGGAGATAACATACAAATTTAATTTGGTACACGAATGGAAATTCCATGAGTAGGAAAGAAATCTTCTTGATTTCAGATAAAACAGCAACCACAAAAAATCACAGTGCCTTGCTATCACAAAACAGGCAAGATCTTAAGTCATGAGGTCCTTGTCTAAATAAGAAACCAAAGCAAAACCTGTTTAACTATGAAAATCTAATAAAAGCTCTATTAAAAGGCAAAGCCTTTTTGTTCTAACCACATGTTTTCTGCATTAGTTTACTGTTCCTGTCACATGGTAGTCATCTGAGGGTAGGATTGTGCAACAGTAAGTGCGCCACAGCAGAGCAGCACTCCTCAGATCTCAGTTTGTTTTTTCAAGTTTAAATTCTTTGATGAAGTGGTTAAATAATACCCCTCCTAGCTATTATTGTAAGTTCCAAAATGTTTTCTGAGCCCATCTCAGCTGCCTGCTTAGAAAGGTGTACACAGGAGAAGAGGTTAAATGTTATCTCACAGCTCAGGACTCCACAGTCTCCCAAGTCTATTGTGTTCATAATATGTTTCTTCAGTTTGCAGTGTGTCTCCTCTAATTCTGTTCTAGGTGGCAAAACTCTATTTGTCCTTCATGATCTAGTTCAAGTTCTAGCTCTGTGAGGAAGATTTTCTGACTCCATAAATTTGTTATTATAATACCACATTGTATTTGTAATCATGTAAGTTCCTATAAGGTAGGGCTATTTCATTTTTATCTCTTTATGTCTTAGACTGATTGGAACACAGTACCTACTAAATAAGTGCTTGCTGGTTACAATGGACCAGGCATTGTCTGAAGCATTTATACAGGAAAATTAATTTTCACAAAACTCTGTGATGTGCATACTGCTTTATAGATGAAGAAACTAGAACTTCCTACTAAGTGCAGGTCTACATAAATGGCAGAGCTCAGCCATTCTGGAATCTAGAGGCTGCTTTGGACATCATGTGACAGCCCAAAGAGGTCCACTGAGCAATAACTTCACTGCCCAGCACAGGGGACTTCACTGTGAATGCAGAAGAACTGCAAGTAGATACATACATGTCCCCTAGCTCAGCCTTCAGATGCACAGGCCCACAGGCCTATTGTAAAACAAGTCGAAGTAAACAGGCACCTAGCTAATTACTACCCCTAAATTGGGTTTTGTGCTTCAAGGTGTTGAAGGGATGAACAAATCCAGCTTGATCTTCTGTCTGGCCTGGCCCATGTCAGGAGTGACCTTGCTTTGGAGGGGCCACTGAGATGGCTGGTTTAGAGTGAAGGATGAGATGCTGCTAGAAGTCACCTTACTGCATTCCTACTTTCCACTGCCCCTAACCTCAGAGCTGGCTGTCAAGTGAAGAAAGTTGGGCTGGAGACAAAATTAAGCCATCAGAGCTGACTGAGATGTGAGAAGGCAGGTCACTTCTGCATTAAATGGAATAAGAAAAGGGTAGGTAAGGGCAGCAAAAGACTCAAAGGAAGAAAAAGAGAAAGGAGAAAAGGAAATTGGGAAGGAAGAAAAATACGAGAACGATCAATTATTATGAGAAAGAGACCACTTCAATGTTTACGGCAACATAATGAGACAAATGTCATTGTAACTGTACTGTTTTCAGAGACTTTATTGTCTTATATGACTAGTACCTTTGGTAAAAAGTATTCTTTTTCTAGTTAAACTAAAATTTATCTCCTCCAGCTACAGAAAAGAGTAAGTAATAATACTATAAAACATTTATCATTTAGACTTTTAAAGGAGACTAATACATCTAAATTTATGAAAGTCTAAATTATACAACATTTTGAAGAAATAGAGATTTATTGCTTCAAGAAAATACCATAACAAACTAGTCTTTTCTTATAAAAGCATTCGGAAGACCTATTTTAATAAATACAAAAGAATTATTTTCATAATGGTTATAAATACATAATGGCTTTAAAATACATTAAAAGAAAAATTTCAAACTGAGATCCAGGATGTATTCTCCAGGGACTATGAGTTATTCAAAAGTGCTTAAAACAAAGTTTTTATCTATAATAAGTTAATACAAACATATGCTGGTTCATTATAATTGCCACTTATTCACTAAGCACAGCAATGTGATTTCCATATATGTATTTCTAATCCAAGCTAACATCAGGTACACCACTTTAAATTTTAAGAATAATAAAAAAGGATGTTCACTTAATATGTACATGATTCAGTCAAACCAAGTGAAGGCCGAAATTACACCGTGATGCAATCACTACTGTTCCATTCCTGTACTGTGAATATCCTAGAAGGAAATATCCTAGTGAAAGAAGAGACTCACTGATAATAAAGGCTGTAAAGGGACTAGAGTGGCAGGCAGCTCTGCATGCACACTGTAAGCAGCAATTTGCTTTCAGTAACACATCACTTATCATATTAACCTTATTTTGCATTTAATTTACAGGATTTTGTACTTAAATTAGTTTTGGTTTATAAATAAATGAGAAGTATACATATAAAATCTTATACCTCATTTTATGTTTGTCTGTATTTAAATGAAATTATAGCAATGTGTGTCAACACTGACAGAGTGCAATTATTTTTTCAATTAAAAAGGGCCTATGAATTACTAAAGTTTTGAAAAGTGGTGCTTAAATACAATATTCTCTTATGTCAGGTAAGCATTTCTTTTGTGATATTATTTACATTATTAATTTGCTAAGTACCTGTTAAAGGAGTATAACTATTTTACAAAGCAGTTAGGAAAATGAAGACAAAATATATAAAGTGCTTAACTTCAAGGCTGACTCATATTGCACAGCTGATAAACACTAGGTTTTTTCTTGGTTATTAAATCTCTATATCCAGAGAACAGTGGGAAGGGAGTACTCTCTTCCAATCCCCTCGACACACACCCATGCCCCATCTTAATGTACCAATTGGGCATCTGAGAGACTATTTCTATGGAAACACTGTTAACTATGTAGGATAGGCCTCAGTGATTATGGAGGATTTAATTTAAAGTTTCAGCTGGCTTGTTAGCCTATTTTCCACATATTGCTTCCACATGGCAAATGTAATCTAAGTTCTGAGAGACTGCCTTTCAAAGAAACTCTAGTCCCATCTTGGACTTGGGTTTTATGTCAGTTTTAAGAGATGTTGTCAGAATATGGCAGCAAGGAGTTGCTGACCAACAGGGTAATATAATATGACTTATGCTTCAAGAATTCAGGTGAAAATGGAAAGAGTTTTCCATCCTGACAAGAGACAAGGCTGCAGGTAATGTGTGTTAGTTGAACTGTTATAATACTCTGTGAGACAAATCCTTAAGCTAATGTAGAGGAAGTGGAAATTGATAGACATGGGCTCATTTGAGAGACCAAATGTGTAAGATTCAAACACCTGTGAGAACCTAGATTCTCTCTAGATCAAACTTTAGGAAGAAACCAGGCATGGTGGTGCATACCTCCAATCCAGAGATTAGAGGGTTGAGGCAAGATTGCTGTGAGTTCAAAGCTAGCCAGGGCTACTTAGTGGAACTTCAAGGCCAGCTTGAATTGTAGTTAAGACTTTGCCTCAAAAAACAAAGCAAAAGCAAATAAAGATGACAACTACAACAACAAACAAACAAACCAATCCAGGAAGACTTTTCCCCAAAGGAATCGTACTGAAGTGTGGACAATCAAGCTAACATCAATTGTACTACTTTAACTACAGAGAATAATGAAAACAAGACAAAACCCCCCCCACAAAACTTGAGGTCTGAATGGAAATAGCAAAGATACATTCTAAAAACAAATAAGTGCTTAAATTTTTCTCCTACTCAGAAATATTTGTATCTTTTATTGTTATTTTCTCATCTAAATTTGATTCTAAGCCTCAAGTAGAAATGGTTTGGGGAGTTAAATACAAAAGTTGCAGAATGCTATAGTAGATGAGAGGAAAAATGAAAATGGCAAAGTGAAAAATCCTTGAGTGAGCTGTATTTCATCACAAGATGAAACCGGCTGAGTGACTATTATAGCTTGTGTCTAGTTATGTCCCCCCACCAATGCTTCTTGTGCTCATAGGTGGGGCTTCTCAGAGTTGGCTGGATCTATACTGTGTGATTCTGGGATTAAGGGTGTATGACTACTAAACTAGTCCGTTAATGTTTGACATAGCTCTGGGGATGGATAATGGAAAGGTTCACCCTGAGTGTGAGTGCTACTTACTCTGAGAGTGTGTAGCTTGCATAGAATATAAGGAATGGAAAGAGAGGCTGCTGTGGCTGCTTAATGCTTGCAACTTTGCTGTTTTGCTGCCTTTTGTCTGCCATGAACTGTTTCTCCTCTCCAATGACTGACATACCACCTTCCTCAGAGCAAGCTGAATATAGTCTGAAATCTCTAAAAACAGCTGAAATCAACCTTTCCTTCTTTAATTTTAGGTACATGATATTTTTGTCTCAGCAACAAGAAAAATGACTAAGACAGCAATATCACTGACAGGGCCAGTGACACAATGTGAAGTACAGGAGAAGTGGCCAGAGGATCAATAGCACAGATGGGCTGTTCTCTAGAAGACAGGAGCTAGGTTCTGGTAGTGGCTTTTTATTAGTACTCAAGGAGCCCATGATCTGATGGATGTAAAGCTAAATCAGCTCCAAAGAAAACATGGTGGTTCTTTATGCTCAGTGAGGGTACCTGCCTTGGTCTCTATCATTGGACTATGAAGGAGAGCCAACAACTCTCAGCATGGAAAGTAACAAGGTGGGATGCAGCCCATTCCTGAACAAGTGCTGTGAGCTGGCAGCACTTCTACTTCTGCTGTGACAACCCACCAAATAGGAGGAACCTCAGAGGACAAAGGAATAACATGCAAGGCCATTACTAACTACAAGTTTAAGTTCATACAAATCACTTTAACTCTAAGCTCTATAATTATCTACCTTTAAAATGAAAATGACTAATGTTTTATATTATAAAAGTAATGAGAAAATAAAGATATGCAACAAACAAACCCCAAATGTCCGCTGACTATGTACCCTGCTGGGTCTTTTTCCATACCCAAATCAAGAAGTTCAACCAGAGACACAGAGGTGTATGTAGCACAGCAAATGTGTTGTTTGACAATATGAATAAATTGCTCTCAAAATTTACAATCCACTTTAAATATTACAGAAGTACAAATTTATGTTAAAAACTACTATGAATTATTTACACAAATTTAGCAACACAACAATCAAGAATCCTTCAGGAACCGCAAGCAATTGAAAATATTTCCCATAGACAATAAGGAAATAATTCTTATCTGTGGAAATCTGGGACAACCACCTACTCAGGGGACAGCTGAAAACTAGACAAAACAAGAAAGGACCTTTTAGCATCTCATTTATATATCTTACTCTTGTTTTGTGCAATATTTTAGTTTGATCAAGTCCAGTTAGTTGTACTGATGTTGTCTATACAGAATAATGATGAATGTTCTATGTATTGTTTAAGGAATTACAGCTATCTGTCTCATACAGCCCTGTCCTCTCTGCTCTGACCCCAATGAGATAAACTTTGAGTGGAGCTACACGGGTTTCAGTGCTCTTTCAATGGGTGCCCAAGTTTCCTTTCCATGATTAACTTTTAATAAGACCCTCTTTCTAATTCTATATTCTGTAATCTTGTCTATCCTCAAATAATTAAGGGTAGAATAACTTGAAAGCCATACCTCTTACTCTTGACTTTAGACTTCAGACTTGTTTCTAGCTGTTTCCTGGAATTGACACACAACTTGTTATCTTTCTTTTACATTATTTTCAGTCTTTTTCTGGGCACCATAGCAATGAATAGTATCACAAACACGGCAGCATCCAGGGTGGGTCAACCTTGACTCCTTTAGGTGCTTCTCTGCTATATCCAATCAATTGTCAGGTCCTCCCTCCTCATCGATCCTTTCTTTTTAATCTCCAAGGCATAACTTGAGTTCCGGATTTCATTATTTTTGAAATACTGAAATGCTACATTGTTATTTCCTAATTCCTCTAAATTACAGGTCTTTACTATAATATTTTGCTTCTTTTTAAAACCATTAGTACTTCTCAGGTGGCTATATAATACATTAGAACTCAGAATTAAATGTAATGTTCACTGTGAACTAATACTATCTTTCCATTTTATTTTTATTTTTTATTTAGTATACATTTGCAGTATATGTTTACATTCATCTTAGGGATTAGGTACACATACTACTCTTCTGTCTTTAAATCCCTTTCCCACTTTTTTGTTTTTTAGTTTATGTTTGCATCATATGATTGCACACATTGTGGATAGCTGGAACAGAATTTTTTTTTTTTTGAACTGAGAATCAAACTCATGACCTTACACTTGCCAGGCAAGTGCTGTGCCACTGAGCTATATACCCAACCCCATTGTGGGTAGTTGGTACATACACACAACACACCCTAATTCTTTCCATGTCCTCCCTTCCACCCACCCCTTTCCATTTGTGAAAGATCTGTCTCGTTTCTTTTTCCTCATCCTTTATTCTTCATTTATACTTTGGGTCTCTCATATAAGAGAAACCATATGGTTTTTAAGCTTATGTGTCCAATGTATTTCACTTTACATTTTATGTATAACAAACTCAAAAAATTAGACTCTCCATTCAAAAAAAAATAAAAAGGGAACTGAACTGAATAAACACTTCTTAAAAAAAGAAATACAAATGGCCAATAACTATAAAAAAAGGTTCACATCACTGGCCACTAGGGAAATACAATTAAAAGGACACTGATATTTCATGTTCCAACAGAAAGAATGGTCACCATCTAAACATCAAATAATAAATGCTTGATAAGCTGCAGGGGAAAAATGAACACTGTACAGCAAATTGCTGGTGTGAATATAAACTAGTGCAACCATTATGAAAATCAGTATGGCGATTCCTCAAAAAATTAAAACTAAAATTCAGTTTGACCCAGCTATTCTCCTTTTAGGAATCTTTTCAAGAGTTAAAGACATCATATTACAGTGACACATGCACATCCAAGTTTATAGCAGCACAACTCATAATAGCTCAGTGTTGGAAGGGGCCCTTTATGTCCATCAACAGAAAAAAATGAATAAAGAAAATGTGGTTGATAGGATGATTATAGATAACAATTATGTACTGTGATTTAAACAAATAAAAGAGTTCATCATAAAGAAATAATAAGAAATGATAAATGAAGAGATTAAAAAAAGAAAATGTGGTAACTATACACAGTGGAGAGCTACTTGGTCATAAAGAAGGATAAATTTGTATCTTTCTAGTTTAAAGCATCATCTCCTACACACCCCAATCATATAACAAGTGTTCAAAATTCCATAGATCTTTTTATGTTCTAGTGAAATGTCAATTCTCCTTTGCAATTTCACATTGTCCTTTTGGAATTAAGTGCTCCATAGCCAGGCACACATTGCTAAGCCCAGCACTCTGAAGGCTGAGGCAAGAAGACTGCCACCAGAATTTGAGGGCAGCCTGGGCTATACAGTGAATTTAAAACCAGCTTAAACTACTAGCGAGACTCTCTCTCTCTCTCTCTCTCTCTCACACACACACACACACACACACACACAAAATCTGCTTCTTTTCCCCCAAATTCCTATCATATGGCATTTATGGCTACCCTTGTCCCCTTAGCTCTTCAAACATAGGACACATCTCACATTCAGTTTTTTTAGTATGTGTGTTACTTCAGCAAATGAATACATGGTACTTTGCTATCTGGTTTCACAGGCCAAAATAACTTAGAAAGAAAAAGAATATTTCAATGTGGGGCAAACAGTCTTACAACCCTTAGGGACATCATCATTGCATTTGATATCAACACTAATTATAGCAAGATATCAAGAATATGTTATATCATGTCCAGTATCTTATGTTTAACAAGGCACAAAAACAACAGAAGTGTGAAATGTGTTTTTAAAAGATTTTCATACAAATAGCTTTATTATTTAAAATGTTACTTAATTATAAAATAAGTACTCATTAGTATAAATTTGGAAAATAAAAAGAAAAACATAGCCCAAATCTTAGGTTATATTTAAAAATAAATCAGATCATAAAGCCCAAATTATTTTTCTAATTAAAAATATTTTAATGTTTAAGATCTCAAACCTACAGCCAGGAAATTATTTTGTCAATGGACACAGAAAGTTAAAATTTTACTGTATCATCACTTAGCTATCAGTCCAATTCTCCTGTCTTAATGTGTATGTGACAGGGTGAAAATGGTGAGTTAAAAGGAGACAGGAAGTGAGGAACAAAAGGTAAAAATGGAGGTTAAGAGATAAAGGGAAACCAAAATAAATGGTGGGAGGACAATCAAGACAAGTGACATGAAAAACAAAAATTAAAAACAAAACAAAAAGAGAAAGCCTAGTACCCTGCAAATACATTCAGAAAAAGGACAGCTCTCTCTTCATTTTCCCCTCTCTTGACTTCCTTTGTTCTAATTGACTCTGGGCTGATGTGTGCACCCTTAGACGCATGCTGAATTCCAATGAAATCCTCCTACGCAGACACCTTATACCAATACGATCCAGTTAAAAGGATTTTAATTGGTGTGCACCATTCCCTGCAATTTCAACATTTAAAAAATGAATAGTCTCACTAAGTACCAGATGGTGACATGTACTAATTAATCAGGACTATTCATGAATGAGCATATGAAAATGAATGCACCTATTAGACATGTGTTGCTGATGCTCGATCCTGAGGAAGCCTCCTCTGAAACATGTGTGCACGCAAGGTGCAGATTTACTGTGCAGCACTCACAAGTGTCTCCCGCAATTATCTGCAGTGGCAATACCATCACTCTTGTGTCTCCCTCTGGATCACTCGATATTTCATGCTAAGCAGCCGTGAGCTTGGCTGTCCCTCTATGATCTGCTTAACCTTCAGAAGCAAGCGCCAGCTAAATATTGGGTTTACAGTTTCAGTACCAAAGAGATCTTACAAACTCATTGAGGCTATCTGTTAAAGCCACAGTAGGTGAGGGAGAAATCAAATGTGGCTCTCCATCCAACTCCCTCCCCAATTTGTCTGTCAGGCAGTGAAAGCCTGAGCTTGGCTCACTGAAGGAATAAACTACTGCAAACAGAATCCTGCATACTGGCTGCCATGCTGTGATTTTACTCAAATACTGATAGCATTGGAGAGGAAGATGTAACCTATTGGCAGGTCTTGAAATAGAACTAAAGTACTCAGTGAAAGGTAAAGAAATCCAAGATGCCATTTAAAAACTTCTCAGGGCAAGAGAGATGG
>NDGN011453378.1:0-18185 GCA_002564285.1 Tympanoctomys barrerae
GCTTGGGTCCTTCAGCTTTCGTCGCAGACTCTTCAGCTTCCATCTCTTTTCATCGCAGACCCATCGGCTGACTGACAGAGACTTGCACAGAACACTGCAGTGAGTTCCAGACCTTGGACTGAATCCTTTAGTCACTGGTATGCAGACGCCCTCTGCATGCTTCCTTATCTGACTCTGTGGCTGACCGTTATAAGCCAATCTTATAATTTCTTATACATTTGTACAATTTGTGTTATAGCTATTTGTTTTATTATATCTGTTCCTCTAGTAAAACCCTGACTAATACACTATGGCTTACTTTCCAGTTAGGTCTTATGTTTGGGGGAATACGGTATGTAGCTTGCCACATACCTAGTTTCCCTACATTAGCTAAGTGACTATAGTTAGGCTGAATACAGTGTGACTCAAGGAAACCTTTGAAGTGATTTTACTGTGTAAACCCCTAGACAAAGCCTCAACGGCCACCCACTTTGAGGACCCTTTCCTGTCTCTTAGGCTTCACCTCCTTTGTCTTCGAGTCCATCCTTCAGTATTGGGAGACACAAACTCGGCACATGTGACATCTAAGAGGGTGGGCGCTGCCTCCCTGTAACACTAGCACTTGTCTTGCTGTGCGTTTTGCCTGTTGAGCTGTGAATCCCCCAAAGTCAAAACTGTGTCTTATTCACGTTCATATCTCCCCTCAGTTCCAAGTGTCAGACACAAAGTGGGTCCTCAAATATTTTTGGAATGAGCCAACAATAATCTTTAAAAAAAAAATCCCACAAGAGTTCAGCTTAGCTAGAAATGTTAGGCACCTAAATCCAAGCCAAAACTTTTAATAAAGACTTCCTTTATTCTTTGTTGAATGCAAAATAAACAGCGAAGCAGTCTTTGCCCTGTATCATAACACAGGCATGCCTTGGGGGACTGATGGAGAGACACAGACAACATCTGCACTTTGTCCAGATGTTCTCCGGTCACCTGAGCTAGTTAGTACCTTGCCTTCTCTTCCCTTGAGACCTTCCATCAATAAACAATGGCTGAGCTGGATTAAACACAAGCTGATCCTCCGCACTGCTTTAGCAGGGCATGTGTTGTCTGTGACCTGGAGGGGGCCAGTGAGTTAGAAGCGTCTGCCACGGTGTAATTAGCTCCTGTGGATGAGCAAACCAGAGCCCATACTTTAAGGAGCAGGGGGGAAGTTCTCCAGCCGAGACTGACTGGGTCAGACGGAAGGAAGAGAGACAGGGAAGGTGTTCGCGATTTCTGTTGCTCCACTTTGTGTGGAGAACAGTGAGGGTGTATAGCTGAGGTCATGCTGACGCCACCAGAGGAAAAAGCCAGCTGTTCGTCTGGGCCACCTCCTGTAAACCAAGCACTGTACATACATTGCTGCTGGGAAACGAAGTGCTCTCCGTTCTATTTTCCACCTGGAAGCCCTCGGGCAGGTAACAGAGGCTCCTTCTGTGGTGAGCCCGCAAGCCCTTCTAGCGGGGAGGAAGCTGGCAGGACACCTGCTCCATCAATCAGCCCTGCTGGCCCTGGCCGGCTGCTGAGCCACAGTCCTTGCAAGTCCCAGGGCCAGCCAGACTGTCCACCACATAAGCTGGCTCCTCATAGCCACCACCACCACCATGGCAACGGGGAAATAAGGCCTGGAGGTTGTCTTTCTCCATCGCTGGATAGTAAGCTCAGGAAAGGTAAGACTGTCCATTTCACCAGTCCCTTTAGCCTCATGCCCAGCATGGGTCCTGATGCCCAATTACAGGGCATGGAGTAGCTGGGCATGGGGCACATGCCTGTTATCCCAGCACTCCGAGACTTTGGGGCAGGAGGATTCCAAGTTCGAGCCCATCCAACTCAGTGAGGTCCTGTCTCGATTCCGAAAAGGGCTGGAGATAGAGTGCAGCGTCGAGGCTCTGGGCTGACTCCCAGTACCACGAAAGGTTTGGATTGAATGGACCAACAGATTCTTAGCAACAGCTTCACAGGACTGGATTTGGGGGGGGGACCTTTGCCTTGACCATGCAGTGGGGCTGAGGTGCCTCGGTGAGCCGCTTGGACCCACTGCAGGGCCAGGCTAGACACTACCAGCTCAGCCTAGCTATGTCACCAGTCCACCCTGCAGGACGGATGGGCTGCCCACACACTGCAAGGAGAGGCTTGACTCTCCCACTAATCTCTGCTCCAAACTGCCAGGCACCTAACTGTTCACCCCACATAGCTCAAAGCTTTTATTGCTCCTTCATTCATTTCACCTAAAACAAACGACAACAGCTCCTTCTTCATTTACGTAATCCAGCAAACAAGGGTAATGCTACTCACTTGCTTGTTCCAACTTACAGTTATAATAATGATATTCTGACTTTTCAAGTGATTACATGGGCAATACCCAGGCCAAGCACCAAGTTTCCAGACATATTAGGATGTGTACAATTTCAAATATTTTGTTCTGTTATCCACATAAACAGTCTTTTGCTTTTCAGATGTGGTGACCTATTTTGGGTTGGGAAAATAGGTCACCTTAAAGTGACTTCTCTGTATGCCTACGGCTGGCCAGCCCTGGCTACATGATGACTCCCAGTGAATAGAATCAGGGGATGGCAGTGCAGGCCAGGATCTGATACATCTCTTCGAAGGGTGCCTGTGGCAGAGACGATGGCCAGGACTACTTCTGACTGTCCAACTACACAGCTTGGCACGGCCAGGAAGCAAGGATGTGTGTGGCACCCGCCTTAGCTCTTTCTCCTCTGCCCATGAGTTTGCCACAAACCATCTACTGCTCCATTTCTCTTTCAACCAGAGTGAAGCTGTCCAGCCAGCCTGCGACCACTTGGGAAAGGGGGTCCACGCCGAGGCATGGGAGCCCACCACTTTCTAAACTGCACACAGAAGAAAACAGACTCACTCTGTTTCCTGAACCAAGCAACCTGTCGCATCTACTCTCTGGTACCAGTGGAGGGGATGCCGAACTTCTGCCTGGGAAGTGCTCACTTTTCTGTAAGTCTCTCTATTGAGACCTGGGGGGTCCCCAACCCCCAGAAGCAGACAGATAAGGCTGCTGTTGCTGGCAGGGCAATGCGGAAACATTTGGCAGCTGACTGTGACTAATAAAAACCTGGATGCCTGGAATTTGAAATATTTGCAGCAGCCCCAGTCCCTGTGGTTAAGAGAAGAAAGGGCTTTTTCAGGTCTCTGCATTTTTCCAGAAAGCAAGGGAGAGGAGGATGGGGTGCCGGATTCTCCCTTCATCCTCTGGGCGGATATGAATGACTTTCTTGGAGCTCTCTTTGCCCCTCCAGCTCTTTGGGCTGTCTGCTGTCAGAAAGAAGAAACTGAGGCTCAGAGATCAGTTGGGTGTTAGAAACATCTAAATCTCACAGCCTGGGAACTTTGATCAATTCTGGAATTTTTTTTTTTTAAATCTTTCAAATGGATAGGGAAGAAGGTGGAGTGAAGAGGTGAGGGGCAGAGACCTGCATGTGTCCTGATCTAACGCCTCGAGGCCCCAGCCAGGAGTCTCCCACAGGCACTGTGGTGTGCAAGCCAGCAGTACACTGGGCTTCACTCACAAGGGCATCTGGACTTGTCATCGTTCCTTATCTAATGGTTTTTCCAACTCATCTACCCACTGGAGGCAGGACATAAAGCACTCTGGCTTTACGAGCCTCTGAAGTCCTGGGAGCTTCGGTTGAATCTCTGTTTTCCAACTTT
This sequence comes from Tympanoctomys barrerae, assembly GCA_002564285.1. Taxonomy (NCBI): domain Eukaryota; kingdom Metazoa; phylum Chordata; class Mammalia; order Rodentia; family Octodontidae; genus Tympanoctomys; species Tympanoctomys barrerae. Next base: position 3,697 of record NDGN011453378.1, read on the forward strand.
AAAAAATTCTGTTCTTTCTGGAGCAAACTGCACTCCACATTTTATTATTCCCTCCTGCCTACCTCCTGTTAAGCAAACTCTCAGGATCAACCCAATGCTCCTTTTTTGTTTATATATATCAAGGTAAACTTAGGTTTTACAGTGTGGCATTCAGAGACCAAGAAGGACCAGCTGCTCTGGACACCCAGCTGAAAATCTCAGCCTCACTAGGACTGGAAGCAAAGCCTTCATCTCAAGTCTAAAACTGAGAATCCACAGGTAGATGAGGTGGCACAGTCTGTGTTGGGAAAGGGAAGAAGGAGACCCTAACCTTTAATTTCCTGCATGAAATGATCACAGGCTCATTCATGTGAAGGTGTGCTTTCTCTGGCCTCCAGAGGGGAATTCGCTGAGTGTCAAGAAGGCCAGGTCAAGCTGAGACGCAGGCGTCCAGGGAAGCAGCATTAGCTCATCAAGTGAAATTCCATTGGCCCGCCTCAGCGCTTCCGTGACTCACACTCCTGGCATTGGAGTGCGATGAACTTGTGGAGGAAGCACATCTATTACAGCTCTGTAGAGCCTGTAAAGCACTGCTGTAGAAGTCAGCTGAGTTTTTCTCCTGCACAGTATTTAAAACAACCTCTCAATTGGTGCATACCTGGCCCACCATCCTGATGGAGAGACCGTTTGGACTGTGTGGGATGCGACCAGTGTCCTAGCTACTGGTAGCCAGAGCAACATGTGGCTTATAGCCAAGCCGCTGGACTCACCCTGGTGCACTTGAGGTACAGTGTTTCCCCCTCCAGAGAAAGATACCAAATATCCTAGAGCAGGCTGCAAGGTGTCAAGGAGCCCCAGTGATGTCCCCAGGTGGGCACAGGAGTGCAGGGAAGCACAACTGGCATCTAATTGGCCAAAATCTCGCTGGCCAGGCTCAGGGCTTGTGACTCACACCTCTGGCTCCCCTGAGGGGGATGAGCAAGGTCTAGACCGATGAGCTATTTTCTTCCGCTCTCCACTTGGGGGCTGCTGGTGCCCTTGGGAGGAGGCACCAATCTGTGAGGGCCATCAGTAAGCTTGTGACCTGTCTGCAATCTCCAAGCATTAATGAGGTCAACAGTCATTGCAGGGAGCAGTGGGAAGAGATGGGGAGCCTCACCAGCTGCATGAATCCAGGGGTTCACAGGTGGGTCGCAGACATGAAGAAAGCATTCACTGACCCCGCATTCTTGATCCTGCTTCACTCTCGATCACTCTTGAAACAGAGGCCCCCTGTGGGGGGAGGTGTCCCAAGGGCTTTGACCCTCACCCTTAGAAGTAGCAGAGTAAGGGTGCCAAGTCTGCACCTGGTTTTCAGGTCAGGAACAGGCAGGGAGAAGGACAGAACACATAACGCATACACTGTTGGCATCTCCTCTACGTGCCTGACCCACATACCTGGCACCAATTTACACAACAGCCTGTCCAGCCGGAAGATACCTCCAACTTGGTGTGGTGCATCTTCACAGAGGAAGGGTAACAGGCGATCTCGCAACCTGGCACTCACTCCCACTTCCCCAACCAGGAATCTGACCACAATATTCCTGGCAGGAGGTCAGGCCAGTGGCTACCACCCAGGAGCTGTCATGCCCAATGAAGGAAAATGTGGGGCTCACCTCAGCTGAAATCTACCCCCATGACCTGCCCTTTGGCCTTCGCTCTGAGTTGGAATAAAGGCTAATCATTTGTCTTCTTGGCAGTTCTCTGAATATCTCAAGAGAACTGCCACGCTCCTCCCATATTTCTTTTCTTGACAGAAAGAACTTCCCTGCTTCATATGATATGGTGTCCAGACAATCGACACCTTTACAGGTCGCTTGTTTTTAATAATCAGTGCTTGTAAATCATTCTCTGTAATATGTGTGCTCTTGTGGCAGATTTGTTTCCCATGAACCCTGAAATAGAATTATATATTTAATATTCTGTAGGTCCAAAATATGACACATATCTCTGATATATTATCACTGTGCCACTCTGGACCTATTATTTCACCCACTTGGAGCTCCCTGAGTCTTTCTTCATGCCACAACTTTGCACCTCAGCTGTCCCTCCTACTTTGTGTCTTCTTTACATTTTATCAGCCTGCAGTTTAATTTCCACGCAGATTCCCGACTGATGATGGGTAGGCGGGGCAGAGCCCTAGGGCACGGCATTAGAGGCCATCCACTGTGTTTATTACAAATTAGTCACCAGTTCTCCCTGGGCATCCTTAGCCAGTGCTCCATGACTGCTCCTACTGGCATGGCATCAAAGCTGTCTCTTCCCCTTGTCCACAAAAATGTGACAGGGGCCACTTCATTAGCTAAGAGGAATGATTCCATGAGCTCAACCACTGACTCGGGCCATCCCGTGGGGCACTTGGAGGGACTTCTCAACATCCCACAAACATCTGCTCGAGGTGGCCTAGGCAGCTCCCTCCCCATGAAGTCAGTGATGCCAGAAAGCAGGGGTTTTAGCCACAAAGCTCAGGAAGGGAGGATCTCCTGACGACCCCCAAATGCTGTTCTTGGGCATCCTGAGTCCAGGCCCAGCATGACCTATTTTCAGCAGACACCAAAGGGCAGTCCCAGAAGGTGACCCATCCCTTCTGGATCTGTGGCTGGACAAGAAGGCTCTGCCCTGGCCTGTGATCACCAGTCTGGTCTGAATGACAGCAAGAGGGAGGCCTTCTAGGAAAACTCAAAGTGCAAAGGCTATTAATGTCACCAGGTCCTTCAAACCAGATGTCTTTCTTAGTCATTGTCAATTCACTGGGACCTATGTGCTGGCCTGGCATGATCCTCCAGCTTATGCCAGGCATGCTCCTGTCTTCCCAGGTCCTAGGGACCACATGCACCTCCTGGCTGATGCCCCAGATCATGGTGTGTGTGGCGGGTACTCCTCAGGTGTCCAGAATAGAGCAAAGGTGGCTTCTGTGCTTTCCTACTGTGCAATCTCAACCCTTCCAGAACAAGGAAGTTCTCCCCAACATTTTTCTTCCTGAGTCTCCTTTTCCCACCCCATGAAGTTCTGCTTTTGATGCAGTCCACCTTAATTCCCCTCCAAACATTAAGCATTGGAATTCGCACAGTGTAAGGATCCAGTACACATTTACCTAAGGAAGCGCCACTTAGAGTCCTTCTCCCAGGGTAAGCTTCTCATTTATTCAACCCCAGGCCCACCAACGTTCTGGCCTGTCCTCTCCTTCCTAGTGCTGACAAGCCTGATTTTACTTGACACTTTGAGTGGCTCTTTTGGTGTCCTAGACTGAGTGGAGCCCATCAAAGGTGTGGGAATGAGCTCATTGTCCCATCAGCCAGGGCAATGCTGTGAAGGAGTGACCTGCTCCTGTGTGTCACTGCTCAGCTTAATATTTTGTTCTGGGAGAGACTGTCTACCTAAAAGAATAATAAACTCTGGGTTGCATTTCTGAGACAAAAAAGTGATGAGTTGGAGATGTTGCTGCCATGGGGTACCTAGATTTATCTGCTGGATAGAGACATTAAGACACAGCTCCTGCTCCTCAGAGAGAAGAGAGAGGGTGCTAACCATGCTACAGAAGATCAGGAAGAGTAGAAATGGGAAGTTCTGTGAGACTGGGCTGCACAAGCCCACCCCCAAATCATCAGCTCCACCATGAGCAAAGTTGATGCTCAGTTACTAAATAAAGCAGGGGTCGCCAACACCTGGGCCAAGCGCCAGTACCCTCCTAGGCCATGGGCGTACAGCAGGAGGCAAGTGACGGACAAGTGAGCGATGCCTCATCTGTACTTCTAGCCACTCCCATCGCTGCTATTGCCACCTGGGCTCTACCTCATGGCAGTTCAATACGGGCCCTAGATTCTCATAGGAACACAAAACCTACTGCAAGCCACATGCATGAGAGACCCAGGTTTCATGCTCTTTTGAAACATCCTGAAATCAGCACCCCACTCCCTTGCCTTTTCTCCCTACCTGTCCATGGAAAAACTGTCCCCATGAAACCTGTCCTTGGTGCCCATATGATGGAGACCACTGAAATAAAGTATGGCAAGTCTATCTAGCATGTGCGCTGGTTACCACAAATGAAAAAGCACATCTGGAAAGTGTCAGCTAGAAGTGGCCTCTGCCTTCCAGCTGAGGGAAGCATGGGAATCCCTCCATGCTCACTGCAGGCTGGACCAGTTTGTAGTGGGCTCTGTGTACTCTGGGAAGCCAGGAGAAGAGCAGCCAGCATGAGTCATAAGAATAAAACGTACAGGCCACAGCCTGGGAAGAACTTCCTGCAGAGCCCCGAGGAGGCAACTGCTAGCCCCCCCTCTTCAGCCTTAGTGCTGGCACTGGCTGGAGGCCGAGGCTCAGTGACACTCCTTGGCCTGTGTCCATGGTGGATGCCACTGTCCCGTGGGGATTAACATCCAACATGTTCCTTAAGGACAGGAGTCTCAGAGTCTAAGCTTCTGTCCAGAGGCCATATGCTTTGCATATAAGAGGAATGCAAGAATCACTTGCTAATGTCATTTGGATGAAGAAATTATTGAAAAGCTCGATCTGAAACTGAGCCATAACTGTAGAAGGGTCACACATCCTTCTTGTTGGCCACTCCCAAGTGTCAACTTGGGCCACGAACATCAGAGTCATTTGAGAGGGCATTAAAAAAAAATAGCTTGTCCATAGTGCAAATTTCTCATTTAGTAGGCCAGGAATGCAGCTCCAGTATCTGCAGTTGCAAAATGACTCTCATGTCCAGCTAGATTTGAGGACAACTGTCCCATGGTTATCAGCCTCCAAAAGGGCCCCCAGGGATCTCCACCTTCTGCATCCACTTCTTTGTGTCAGTGTAGAGATGGGGACCAGGGTTGGTTTGTGTGACCAAGAGACTAGAGCAGAAATGATGGCCTGTCACTTCTGAGTGGGTTATCAAAGGCCATGGCGTCCATGCAGTGGTTTCTCTTCTATGAAACACTCACTTTGGGGGAAGGCACTAAGGGCAGAAGGAACATGTCTTGGGGATACTGAAACTGCCTATGGGGAGGATGTGCAAAAAGAAACAGGGAGCTCCAGCCAGGACCAGTAAGAGAGCAAAACCGGCCCTACACCACATGAGTCATCTGGGGAAGGGATCTCCAGCCCCAGAGCACAGCTGGGGCACAGCTTCCTGGGAAAGGATGAGGTAATTAAGTCTCCACTGGCTTCTTGACCCATGGAAGCTATGTGAAATGATAAATGTTGGTTGCGTTAGACTGAAAAATCTGGAAGGAATTTGTTATACAGCAAGTGATAACTAATACATTTCCCAACCAAAGGGTGAGCTCCCACACATGGTTCAGAAGAGTTTCCCAGCCAGAGTCCTACCAGATAGAGGCATATCATCTTCCCATCATTCCCTGCTTGCCACAGACCGCACTCCCCACCTCTGCACTTCCTCATGAGGACATTCCCTCCTCCAGCAACCCCAGAAACTGCCCTTGGGGCTGGTCCCCTCTTTAGCGTGCACACGCACTTCTTGAAATCAGTGAGTGAGTGAATGAGTGAGTGGCATGAAGCGAGCTTCACGGAAGAAGAAAGACATCCACACAAAGAAATCACCAAGAGCACAGGACTCGCCTCTATCTGGTTGATCAACGAGTTGTCAAATCTGAACCCAGGAATCCTTTTCTCACTGCACACCACACCGACATCTTCCGTGTGCTTGCAGTCAGTGACGCCCCAGCCGTTGGAGGTACAGGCTGCCAGGGTGGCCTCGCCGCCTGTGCAGTAGACGTTGTCCAACCAGATGGGCCCTGGAGAAAGCAGAGGAGAGAAACCCGGCACCATGTCAATGCAGCTTTAGTTGTCTGGGGCCTCCGTGTCTTCTATGGCAAGGGGACTTTTCCCCAGCTGTGTGCAGCTAATACCTGATTCTTATTATGTTAAGTTATTGTATTGTATCCTAGACCACCTGGGCTTTCTTTCCAGATCAGGCAGCTGATGTGAATTTGGAGAAGTGGTAGACTGAACACAGGACAGGAAGAAGGGCTGAGCCTTGAAGTTACATGGTATCATGGAAAGAGCGGGGCTTTGGAGACTATGGGGTCTGAGTTCTGCTCCACCTCAGCTTTATGACATTGGCCGAAGCTTCTTTGCTCATAAGGTGTGGATAATATTGATTCTTCGAGTTGCTGAGTGGGTACTTAGTGTAATATATAGCACATACCTAGTTTATTGTTGATAAAAATGATACCAATAATGAAGAGAAGATTATAGTTATACCAACTAGGACACAGGGCAGTTGTCCCTGTCGTATGCAGCAGAGGCTGCCCTAGGATCCCTGGGAGGGAATCCAACTGTTCTGGAGTTAAGGGTTTGCAGTTTTTCAGGCATTTTCACACACATTGCCTCCTGGGTCTTCCCATACCTCGAGGACACATTAGCACAACCATTTCCACTTCTTAGACACAGAGTTCTGGCTCAGAGAAAGAGCACCCATGGTGCGAGGCCACCCTCTAAGCCTAGAAGCCTGGGCCTCCATTCCCCCCATTCAGCATCCTTCTCACTTCCTGACATTGATTATACCATTCAGGGACAGGCCAGCCTCCCTATGCCACAGAGCTGCCTCGTCACATTCTCCAAGGCCACAGTGGAACTCTGCCCACTCCTGGTCCTTTACTCCCTCGCACTAAGCCCAGGTAAGTGTGTGATGTGCTCTGACACTAACCACAGTGAGACTCTTCCTGCCACTACTATGGTGACTACTATCAAAAACAAGGTGCTGGCAAGGACGTGAAGGAGCCGGAGCCCCGTGAACCACCTGGGAGAATGCATGGTGTGCGGCTGCTAGGGACAGCAGTGTGGTGGTTCTTCAAAAAATGAAAAATAAAGCTATCATATAATCAGCCATTCAACTTTTGGGTACACATCCAAGAGAACTGAAAGCGGTGTCTCAAAGAGATATCTGCACCCCCAGATCTATGTTGAGAGCAGCACTATTCATATCGTCAAGAGGTAGAAGGAACCCAAGAGTATGTTGACAAATTTCAGTCTGTATGTACAATAGCACAGCCTTTAAAAGGAAAGAAAAAGTTCCTTCACCTCCTACCATGCAGAGGAACCTTGAGGGTGTTATGCTAAGTGGAATTAACCAGCCATGCAATTATCCAAACTGGGTAATTCCACTTAGTACTTCAAAAAGCCAATGTCTAAAGACAGAAAGGAGAGTGGGGTTGGCAGGACCCGGGAGAAGGGGTGAGGAGCGGTTGTTTAATAGGAACACAGTTTTGGTGCTACAAGATAAAAAAGTTCTGGCGATCAGCTGCACACGAGTGTGAACATACTGAGCTATATTGAACTGTACACTTAAAAATGGTTAAGATGTGCATTTGAGGTTATGTATGTACACTTTACCACAATCAGAAATAAATAAAGGTGTTACAGGGGTTTTTAACTAGTACTTTTTATAAATTTCCACTACAAACTGAAAGAAAACTAAACCAAGTGTCTCTCTAGTGGCTCCTTTAGAAGCCTAGAGAACAGCAGGGTCCCTGGTCAGGTTCAAGTCCCACCTGCTGGCCCATTTCTAAAGCCAAGCACCATCTAACAAAAAGGTTTCCACAGAGAGCCAACGAAATACTGGAAGTGTTGAATGAACACATTCAAACTTCTTTTCCTCCTTCCAGGTGTCAGAAAACAATGAATTCTACTGATTCCAAGATACGAACAAAAGCAGAAAAAAGCACACCCATTGTAGAGATGGCAACTGAGGCGGGACGCCGGGGTTCTTTAAGGTCAGAGAGGACTCGCCTGTTTCCTGACTCCCAGGCATGGCTGAAGCGCATCTGCCCTGATGGATGGCTGGGCTCGCAGGAGAACGCTTCGGACGTGTTGTGGGAACAAAGAGTTTATTGAAAACATCTGGGCTGAGGAGTTCCAACTGGTTCCTCATTCTGGCCTGGCTTTCAAGCCGTCAGGCTCTGCTGAAGTATATGCTCCCTGATCGATTGTGGTCTCTACAACAAGCTCATGTTTGTGTTACCAAGTACTAGCAGTGGAAAAGACCCCTGCCTTCTATGCAGGGCCTCTTGCTTGGAAGGTTCTGTAGCGAAGTGGCAGAGGGGTAGAGGGTGAAAAGAAGTGATGACCTTATTCCTTCTGCAGCCAGAGATCCCCCCGCCCCCCCGCCATGGGGCCAGAGCCTTTAAAGAAACTACACAGCAGCAAACCCACATACGCTGGGCTGGCTCCACTTTCTGCTATGGAGGGTATAAAATCAGCACCCTGGAGTACAAAGAAACTGAGCTACCTCAAATAGCTACTGCCTTCTGCATCATCCTGGACTTCCAATAAGCCTACCCTCTATGTAGTCTTGATCAGTCCCTTTGATGTTGATGGGCACCTCTGTACTTAGCACAAGAAAACACACGCCACGCACAGTATACTATTTGGCCTCATGGCAATGTTTTTTTCCCCCTTCACTGTATGGCTTCTGCCCAGGAGCTACTGTCCTGACTCCACTGCAGCCACTCCTGAGTCTGCCTGTTGAAACCCAGGCTGGTTCTAGGTGTCCCGGTGGCATCTAGCTGCTAGCAAAGTAATATCTAGGACACAGAACAAAAGCGATGCTCACACTTAGAACCAAAAAAAGGAAATTCAATTAAAAGCAAAACTGCATTTTACTCTTTCCATTCATTTACTCTTAAAAAAATGTCTCTCGCAAAGAAAGAAGAGATGTGTGAACAAATTAACAGGCCCTTGGAGAACAGAGGTCATGAAAGATAACGCTGTTTGAAATACAGGTTTCTGGGCTCTGTCAGGGTGGTGGAATTTGCTTACGTGAGAACTTGCAGACTTCTGGCCTTATCAGAAGGGGCTGGCTCTGTTGCTTTCCTCAGGAGCACGGTGCAGTTATGTGGGGTGTTCCTACTTTGGGTCAGTTACTATGGGAACCACCGGGGGTGAGCAGCAGGCCATCTGTGCCTTCTAGAATTCTCTCTGGGCACAGAGCAGAGGTGCTTTGGGAGCAGAGACTGCTGAGCATCCGGGCTGGAAATCCCTAGAGGTCCCTGCTCACCTGCACTTCATTACCTCAGCCTGGGCATTGGAGGAGTGTGCAGACACAGGGTCAGCCACAGGGTTCCCAGCCCATCCGCAGGGTCTGCTTGTACTAGGGGCTCCACCAGGGCAACTTCCTGGCACACTCTGATCACTGTACCATATACTATTTGGTCAGTTTCTTTTGATATGCTCCCAGACCAAAATGATTCACTCAGCCAGTACTCACAAAACAAGAACCTAGTATATACCCAGTGCTGGAACAAAACAAAACCATGTCCTGATGCTAATGAAACTCAAATACATCTCTACCGAGAAGGTCTCTAATGATGTAAACCAAGCACTACTTCATACAGGTGGCTTACATCGAACTCCAGATACAAAATGGCTTTGTCTTGTCCAGTATCTCTTTCTGTCCTCTTCCCATACTATTCCTGTCGCAACCTTCGATGGCTTCGGTGTCCACACAGATGGCCTCTCCAGGACGCTTGGCCTCCTAGTTGCTGTCTTTCCTCCCTCCAGTGGCTTCTCTCCGCCCCACTCCAGCTGCTCCCCTCATTACAACTCATCATGCCAAGCCTCACCTGGGCATCTCCCTTTCCACTCCATCCCCGCCTCCTCCCCGCATCTTTCTTGTACATTCCTGCTCCTGTGGCAATCTCAGCAAAGCCCTTCAGTCCACCCACCACAGCAGCTCAACACAGTCCTTCAATTACTTTCCTTCTTACCCAGCGCCCCTTGGTCACGAACTTAATCCTTTTCTTTCATGTGTGCTCTGTTGTCTTGAATTCTTTGGCTTCCTCCTCCTTAGACTGCAAAGTTCCTCCTCTACACGCACCTGCCCAGCTACCCCATGCCTGCCCTTGCTGGGAAAAAGCCACAACCACCTGATCTGATGACAGATGGGTTCTTAACTTGGGTAGAAATAAAGTTGTCACTCAGGGAACACCCCACTGCCATTGGGGAGTATTGTCATAAAGAAAGAGGACTGGAGAACATGGAATAGTAAATATGAACCTGATGTTACACTTGGATCACTCAGCTAGCAGAATAAGAGGCTGTAGCTGCCCGGAGGAGAGCCGAAAGTCCAGTGAAAGAAGACAGGAAATGGGCTCTAAGTGGGTTCTCCTCTTGGCTGCTTTGGTTCTCATATTGCTAAAAACCTTGGAATGGGTTTCCAAAAACACTGAACTCTTAAATGCCAGTTTTGAGCTAGTTCTCCTGACAGGAAATTTGCCATTACATGGAGTTGAGGTACACATGAGGTGGTGCCTCCGTTCTCCTGTAATTTCTGGAACAGCAGAAAAAAGTGTTGTAAGGGAGCCTAACAATTGCTTATTTTACTGCCTCCCACCCCTGCTTACATATGCAAATGTGTCACAAGCTCCCAAAAGCTTCAGACTTCTAAGTCCCAGTCTAGACCTTTGAAACAAGAACATCATAGGCTGAGGGATGAGATGTCCTGGATGTTTAAGGCCCCTGGGAGTCTTACACAGTCAGCATGACAACGAGCGGCACCCAGGGTGGGAGCACGGAGCACCTGAGCTAGGCCAAGGCCTGCCCGTTAGTGCAGCTGGCGAGCAGAGGCCTTCGCTTACACAGGCTCAGGGACTCTTAGCTCCTGGGAAAAAATACTTTAAGTGATGCCCTTGGCCCATACCCACTTTCCATTTGGGAACACATATAACCAGGGTTTCAAGAGGTCCTAGAGAGTCCAACTTCCAGATAGGGAAACTGAGACCAAAGTGGATATCTGTCATGCTGTGTAGCATGTAGAGGCGTGTGCCATGTAACATTGCTGCAGTGGTGAACAATGCATACAGTGACCCCACGAGACACGACCCTGCCATCTAGTGACCTCACAGCTATCTCAGGTTGTCTAAGTACACTCCATGATGTCACACAACCATGAAGTCGCCTACCACTCTTCCTATCACCTATGCTTTCCTATCATTAAGCAATGTGCGACCGTCACTAGGTAGCTCAGCACCAGAACTGAGTGCAAGGGCTTAGGGCTGCGAGACCCGTCCCCCCTCAAAGCTCTGACAAGTTTGTTTTTGTTTTAATAAACTGATTTGTACTGTTAAAAAGGATGAGGTTAATCAAAGGTGGAAACTCTGAAGCCTCGCTTTTCCCACCAAGACCCAGGCCACAATGGCACGTTAGTGATAGGAATGCAGACTGCCTGGGCAGAGACGGAGCCTGCAGGGATCTTGTGAGAAGAGGAGAAGGTGCCACTTGTAGGGAGTGACCTGGAGGAAGGCAGGACGTCCCTGGCCACGAGGGAGCCCCCAGAGAGGCACCTGGCTCTGAGACATATGCACAGGCTGGCTGTGCCCCACACAGGGCCACTAGATGTCCTGGTTTGCCTGGGTCTGCTGAAGACTTTGTAAAACGAAACCAGGCAACGTTCCAGGCCATCAGAACATGGTTCGTCCCTCTACATGTCCAGAGAGGCCTCCCTCCCACTTCCCTCAGGGCACAGCCTCCACGGGCAGATAATACCACCAGGAATCTGCGCCTGATGCCAGCCACAGCCTCCCTTGCCAGGTCAGCCTCAAGGAAGGCTGCTCGCAGTCTGGCCGGGTGATGGGCGTGCAGTCCCAAAGCTCAGAGCCGTTTACCTTCTCCCTTGCCATAGGATGAGCTGGCGGCCCAGGACCTGGCCTCCACATATCCCAGCTCCCGGCAGACAACGTGGGCTGCGTGGATGGAGAAGTCATCATCACACACGGTGCCCCATTGGCCGTCGTAGTAGACCTCCACACGGCCCTCGTTGTGCTTTCTCTTCTGGCCCGCCAGGCGCAGCTGGATCTTGACCACGTCTGAGGGCACCTGGGGCTGGTGGTACTCGGGGGCTGGCTGCTGGAAGTACTCGGGGTACTGGAGCTGGTAGGGCCAGCTGTCATACTGTGCCAGGCTCAGGGACGGCAGCAGGATGAGCACAGCTAAACAGCTCAGAGGCTTCTCCATTCCCATCCTGTGGCTGCAGCAGCGTCCCTGGAAGAGTTCTGGGTCTGTCAGGAGCCGGAGCTGGGCTGGAAGCAGCAGAAACCTTGAGAAAGGAAGAGAGAGAGGCATTAGATGGAGTGTGACGGCCACGTGCCCAACACTCAGTGACATCCTGGATGGATGCCAGCTCATCCTGCGTCCACCTGGCTTCCTGGCCCCACAGGTCTATGAGGGCCCACCTCCTGTGCCCACCAGTCTTCCACATCTCTGAGGTGCTTCTATCAGCAGGGTTCCTGCAGGGCACTGTCTGGAGATGGAGCAGCGTTGGGGGGCGGCGCTAACAAAGGATGGGAACCTTGGGCTGGCCACAGAGGTAAGTCATTACTACCCTGGCTTGGAGGACCTTGTGGGGTAGGAGTGGATTCCAGAAGCTGTCATGTGGCAGAGGGTCCCCCAGTCACCCACAGCATTTGCAGGGAGGGTGGTGGTAAATCCCAGCCTTCACCATCCTCTGCTCTTCTCATCTCTTTCTGGGACCCTTTAAGGGCAAACCTAACCCTCCCCAAAGTGGGGGCCAGGAAGCCTGCTGGAGGAGCCCACAAGGACCAGCATCTTGGGACCAGGCCTGGGGACAAGGAGGGCTGTGGCCCTGAACAGAGTGCAGGGTACTGGGTGCGTCTCTCTTCTTGTCCCACCTCTCCCATCCTCTGCTTCTCCAAGGTCCAGCTCAAGTCCCATGGGCTCCAGACAATGTCCCTACTGAACCAGCCTCCAGGGCCAGCTCCTGCCAAGCAAGGTAGGGTTAGGATTTAGACAGACATTCTTCTGGTGCCTTCCCCATACTGTCACATGCCCAATTCAGTTATCAATGTCTTAGGGCTGCTGGGGCTCACTCTTCTCTGACTGCTCAGTGGGAAACATAGGGGCTCTGAAGACACAGTTGCTGAACATGGAAGTAATTGGGCTCAAGGGACTCAGCTGCTAGTGGGGCTTGGGTTGCGAGTGCTGCCCTGGGGCTGCCCTACATCAGGAAGGTCCTCCAAGAACTTCCCTCTTCTCTAGGACAAGGGGCCGTTCCTTCCACTGGCCATGAGCAGACCAGAAGGACATGGCCTCTTCGGAGTGCTGAGAGGAGTGTTTGATGTCACTCTCTCAATCTCCCTTTCTGGTCCTGTTATAGTTCAAATAAAGAATGTCCTGTGTCCAGAGAAGCATACTGTTTAGAGGGGGATACAAAGGGATGTCACTGGAGATGTGAGCTGAAAGAGTGTACTCGTGTCCAGTCTGTCTCTGTCTCTATCTCTGTCTCTGTCTGTCTCTGTCTCTCTCTGTCTGTATTGGTGTCGCTGTCTCTCTCTGTCTGTGTCTGCCTGTCTCTGTCTCTCTCTGTCTATCTCTGTCTGTCTGTCTGTCTCTCTCTCTCTCTCTCTCTCTCTCTCTGCTTTCTGTCCCCATGGGGTGAGTGCCTTCCCTCCACCACACCTTCCACCACGATGCTTCTGCCCTGGAGCCAGCTGACCATGGCCTGAATACTCTAAAAATCATGAGTCAAAGTAAACCCTACTCCTTTAGGTCACAGGTGTGAGGCATTCGGTTCCAGAGATGGAAGACTGAGGAACACTGAGGAACACAGCTGCCCACACACTTAGCTGTCACTGTGCTCTGCTCTTGGGCACCAGGCGTTCTGCTGCCCAGCAGGCTGCACCCACGCTCCTAAGCCCATTGCGCCTATGGCATATCCTGTACCCCAAGTACATGAGGCCATCAAGAGAAGAGGCTAGTGGTTAAACTCCCTCAGACAACTCGAGATAGGGCTCCTCTTTAGCCAAACTAAAATCTGCGAAGAACATTTGGGACTTGTGTCTTACCTCTGGAGAGGGCACAGATGCCCCATAACAACTCCCTTCCTTTCATAGTGTTCACCCAATGGGCTCAGAGGACTGAGATTAGGCTGCTCCTGGCTTAGAGGGAGGCATCGAGCTCTGTGTGTGGCACATGAGCGAGGGGCTGATGGGCTGAGGGGCTGAGTCAGCAGAGTGGGAGGGGCACATTCTGGAACCAGAGGGTGCAAGCTTGAGTTTCCATCCTTACACTTACAAGCTGGGCAGCCATGGGCACAATGTTGGAAACCTACCTAAGGTTCCAGAGTAAGGTCATATGGCAGGAGACCTTGTCTACTTGGCCCATACAGCATTCACAAAGTGGGGAGACCACCTTAAAAGGATTGAAGGTGTGTTCCAAGAAGGACAAAGGGATTTGGATGTGGGATCCTAAGCAAATGTCCCCAGAGACTCTCGCAGTGTGGGCTGGATGCTCAGGGCAGCACTGTGCAGAGGCTCGGTGGAGAGTCTTGGGTCACGAGGGCGCTACCCTGGCATCAGTGGGTTAACCCACTGTTGGGTTTTTTTCAGCTTTCTTTAATTGAGAAATAAATATGAATGAGACAATTTCAAATCTGATTAATAGGACAATTCAATAATCAATACATTGTACATTGTTATCTCCTTAGTGGTTATCCATAGTACAAGAAGCAG
>NDGN011453380.1:0-13247 GCA_002564285.1 Tympanoctomys barrerae
AGTAGAATAAGCACTTGCCTGGCAAGCGCAGGGTCCTGAGTTCAATCCCCGGTACCGAAAAAACAAAACAACAAAACAAAACAAAAGGCCTCTTCAGTAAGGTATGGGTACATATATACACATTTAATGAGATACAGGAGGTCTACTTAAAAATACAATTTTGATTTAAGACTTTCCAAGTCATTCATTACACACCTAAGCACTCTGAAAGGACATTGTTACACTGGAAAATGAAAATGTCGGTCTTTTCATTAGTAGGGAGGGTACTACTTTGTCAGCAAATTGCGCACACGGGTCTTGAACTTGTGATCCCCTTGTCTCAGACTCTTAGAGTACTTGCATTAGAGCTCTGACCACCAGGCCATGCGGTTGAGTTATGGCAGATTGTTCTTATCATCCCTGCTAGTAATTTATATCTCACACTCAGGAGTAGTAGACCTTTTTATTTACTATGATTGCACATATATAAATGAACAAAATACATACAAATACACATGCATAATTGTATGTATACTGCTTATTGTATATTGCATAAATACTCCTATGTATATTGGGTTATACATGAAATTAAGTGTTATTTAACTATGCTTGTTCAACTTTAATTATTAAAGTAAACCACGGTCTCCAACGTGATCTGCTAGGTATAGAGCTCTAGCATACTGTAGCATGGAAGATTGCTTTATATAAGCAGATATATATAAAGATGACTGTTTGTGAAGCATGATAAATTTTTCATTCTTCAGTTCATATTAACACTGTCTGTCTGCTCATCCCTACATGAATTTCTTGGGGACACATCTTGGTTTGTGACAAGCTACTCAAAATATCAACATATTGAAATAGAAAGACTGAGACATAAGCTGATAGCAGGCCAATTAAATCATCCTTACAGTGCAAAAAACTATGTACTGAGTAATGGTTGCACTAATTCTGCGAAATGAAAGTTACAATCCAATGTCCTGTGAGCCAAGCTGCTGGCATGCACAGGTACAACTGTGTGATTGTGTTATTTTCCTACAACCACTTAGAGGTGAAATGCATTAAAAATGTAACAGACTATAGGAATAATAGGCATAAATTTGGATTTGTAAAAATTTCTCTCTCAATGGTATAAGATGAACATAATAAAAACAAAGAATGCAAAATATATAACAACTGGATGTTATTTCCTGTCAAGAATGTAACATTTGCTCATTGTAATTTGTCAGATGTTACCATTCTAAAGTGACTTCCTCTAATTCAGTAGGCATTCTGGATAAATACTTGTATTTGTCTTCCTGTGATTCTAACTTTTCCTCTCATAATATAGTAGCACAAGAACTATCCTTTAAAAACTAACAATGCTACTTAAGCTAATGGACATTAATAATCACTTCTATATGTTCTATGAAAAGGAGCATTACAGAATAGTTGGTTGGAGATTTATTTAAAGAATAATAGTGGGGATTATTTTCATAATGTAAGAAATAATACGGTATTTATTATACCACCTAAGTGTGATGCGGTCATTATTATTATTATTGTGTCTGGCGTCATCATATAAGTACACTAAAATCAGTCAAGTATGGCTTTGTAAAAGCATGAAGTAAATTAATTAGGTTTGATTAAGGAAGCATAATATTTATGACAATCCAGTTCAGTTACAAACTCATGAACTTTTCAATGTTCTCTTGGTTCCTAAAGATGTTTGTCTAATTTAGAAGACAGACATTTGCCCACCTGTAAGGCAAGACATACAAAAGCTTTGCTCATCCTTATAGCTGGCAAAAACTTTCAAAAGTACAGTAATATTGGCTCTAGGCATCAAATGTGCTTCAGTGCATGGAGAACTTTTAAAGGGAGCAATAAGGCAAAGTTACTCTGGACAGAGTGAATTTCTCCAGGAAACACAATAACAATGAAAGGCTCATCCACAGCATAGTTACTGAAACATTAACACACTACTAATCCATAAGCATCTACTAAGTGCATAACATTTTAGCATTAATTTTTCTAGTGATATTCACAGATATCACTTCTTCAACTTCAATGCCAATAGGTTTGTGGTATAAGCAAATGAGTTTCAAATATATGTAAAGTTTAAAAATATGGCAATTTTACTAAAATTTGTCACCATCTGATAGATGTCATCTGAGATACCACAATGAAAGCTCTTCTTTTTAAATACCAAAGAACATTAAAATAATTGGACAATTACAATTTCAGATAAAATTATGCCAAGGCATTTGTCTAGAAGTTTCATATGACACTGACAAGATGTAATACAGACATCCATTTTTATTACGAAGTAGACACTTCATTAAGAACAGTCAGAAATTCTAAAGATTTGACTAGGAGTTTTTATTTAAATAATACTATCTTAATGAGTATTCAAGAAAAATCTATAAACTTGAATGTTATTCATGAAAACATTTTTCCCACAAGTGTTATATTTATGTTCCAGGATAAGAAAAATAAGGGGCTGGAGATGGAACACAGTGGTTGTAGTAGAGTTTACATAAAGACTTTGGTGTGCCCAGTGCATAATTAATTAATTAATTAATCAATTAATTAGAGACCAGTGTACTGGAGGACTGAAGCTTCCTTCCCATTCTGCTTCATAGCTGATGGAACTTCAGAAACAGACTTTTGTCTCAAATTCTGTCCCTATGAAGGGAACAGCTGTTGGTTTCCCAATGTTAATGTTTCAACAAATTAAAGAAACATGACAGTAGTAAGAATGCAATAGATTCATGAATATTGTAAAGTTTTTTTTTTTTATTTAAGAAACTGTAAGAATGAAGGAAAAATGACTGTGGGATTTGAATCAAATAGACATAGGTTCAAATCTGTTTAACCATCAAGGACTTCTGTAATTTTCTGAAATTCAGTCTTGTCAAGTTGTTAATACATAAATGATATACAGTGATTTTTTATACATATTTCAAAAATATCACAAAGGGAAGAATATAATTACTGTATTATTCATTTCATTGCATTTTCCAGTTCTCCAAATGAATATAGTATGCCAGGTAAAGTTATTTAAGGCATATTTTAAATTAATGTTTGATTTCATAATTCTAAATTTGTATATAAAACTGCTGTGTGTCACTTGTAGTGCAACAAGCTATTACTCAATGACACCACTGTATTTAAGAAAAAAGGAGACCAAATCAGCTATAAAAATGAGGTGCCATCTAAAGTTTAGCTATTATAATATCTAGAGTACTTGAACTATTCTGTGTCATTTTTNAAAAAATTATGTATTTGGTACAAGGTCTCACTAAGCAGCTCGGACTCATAGTGATCCTCCTGCCTCAGCCTCCCCAGTGCTGGGATTACAGACATATGCCATTACGCCCAGTTTCATTGGCCGGCTCAGCACTGGCACAACATGCCCTTCCGGGGATCAAACTCAGGTACTTATGCTTACCAGGCAGGCACTTAGACTGCTGAGCTATCTCCCAGGCCCTTCTCTTTCTTTAATAAATTTATTTTCATCAGTGTATGATTGCAGTACATGGTGGTTATAGTCTTCATGGGTATGTGTCTTTTCAGTGCCCCTCCTCACTCCATCTCTGGGATGTCCTACTTACAATGAGCATTCAGAATCATTTGGATTTAAGTAGATCATAACACTTGCCATGAATTTGTTCATGAAACAATGTAGTTACAAATTAATATCTTTCCAATGCATGCCTTTAACATTTAATTTTCCAAAGGAATGATTCCTAAATGTAATTTTTGTTGTAAAGTTATTCCTTTTTGGTTGCACATATTAATATTCTTGGATAACATGTCTATATTTGTGCTGATTTAAAAAACAGGCATGGTCAAAACATTCTCAAATCTCTTAAAATACTGAGATTGCAATGTATCTGGAAGTGTTAAAAATAGAAAGCATAAGGACCAGAAAGCTTGTCCTAAAACAGTTTTTCATTATAACTAGATGGCAATAAATATTCAATTAAAATGGAGTTAATCAAAGCAACTTTAATACTTATCATGTGCGGGTAGGACAAATTAAGCAAAAGCAAGGTATCTGTTTTGAACTATCTTCCCAACCTTATTTTTAATGAGAACCAAAAGCTCATGGTGAGTTTTCTAAGAATATCAAAGAACTCAATAATACCAGTTCAATTTGGCCCTGACAATGCAATTTAAGAAATCACAATGCACCTTTGAGTACGATCTCATAAAACATTTGGCACTAATCATTTTGAAAGGAAGAAATGTAATTTGTCATATTTTCCCTTTGTCTAGTTTATTTCAAAAGTAATAAACAATCACATTTGTATAAGAAATTATGCAGCCCATAGTTTAAAATCTTACATATTGTTTAATATTTTCAATATACCTACCATTACTTACAAAGTTCCTTTCTTAACTACTGTCACTTACAACTGAATATACATATATACATATGTATAAGTATTTTTGATCCATTCCACATATTAATTAGAAATGACAGACTATTTAAAAGTGTGTGAAATTTTGTTGATTAACTAAATTGACACAAATTTTCCTAGAAATTAAATATGTGGGTTTAAAAAATATAACAAATATTCCTAAAACTATATTTCATAATTGTTTTTCTTAAATTGATCAGGTTTAAATTCTTATAAGAATTATTCTTCAAAAGACATTGAATCATGTTTATTACAGGGAAGATTGATTATATTTGTCTAGATGATTAGATATCTTTATTATTTTTTGCTATCATAAAATAAAAAAGTAAGGTCTGTGCTATTTCTATCTTTCATACACAGTTCAGGGAAAGAAATTTTTAAGCTAATTATTTGAAAAAAATGAAGTGCTTAGTACTGTACAGCTCATTCATATAACATTGATAGACACAAATATTCAATATTTATAGTTTAACATCCTGATCTTTAAGAGGTTGAAATGATATAGTAATTTATAAAATATAAGTTGTTATTAAAATCTATTTACCTTCAGTTTCTTGAAGAACAACACTGATCTTATAACATTTTAGCCTGTATTTCTTCATGTAGTATAAAAAAGTTTGAAACGTATGACCCGAACAAGATTTGCAATTTTCTTCTAATTCTAAAGCACACACTTGCTTCTGCTATATCTCATTTATGTAAGTTATGAATTGACTAATATGGTAAGTTGTCTGAAAGGTTATCCAGCTTCTTACAAAATTCACAACTCAAATGGCTGTAAAATTCATTGTTTTAACACATCTTTCCTAGTCTTCTAGATGCATCCTGACCTTGACCTTCTGAAATTAAATATAACAAGAAAATAACATGAAAGTAGAAATTTTTAAACCTTGTAAGTCATGAAATATATTCCATCTCATATCTGTGAGAACTTCATGCAAGTAAGTTGAAATCTCATTTTTATGATCAAATTTTCAGAAATATTGTCAGCGTTTAACAGGCTTTCTTAAAGGGTCATTTTTCTTAGGTTTATCTAGATGAGATACTTTACACTTCAATAAACGCTTACAGTGAGGACAAAAACCTTTCTGAATTTGTAATTATAAATCCATTTGTCATGATTCATCTACTTACACATCTACTCAGTCTATACTGAGCAATGCTCATGTATCAACCTCATCCTCTTCTTAGTACTACTTTTTCTGCTTTCTGGTACAAATCCATCTGCTTTTGATGACCTCCAGGATGCCAGAGCACTTGACTTCTGATCAAAGCTCTCCAGAAAGGCAGGAATCTGGTGCTATGCTCTCTTATTTGTAAACAATGCACGGGTTCGCTTTCTTTCCATCTGCAGTAACAGGTATTAATCCAAGATATTGATGAAAAATATTTAGATAAAACTTCTCTGACTTATACTGATGGGCTGATTTGTATGAATAACTGTATTAGTTCATATACATTTAAAAGCTCCTCTTTAATGATGTCATAATGAATTTTGACTCAGATTTTCAACTACTTAGATAGTAGCCCCTGTATTCTATTACCTTTTCTTTTTGGTCTTAAATACTTAACCAGGAGGATTTTCTTGGCTTACTGTCCAGGTGAATGCAAGTAAGAATTATAATTTTCAAGAACAAATCCTAGCAAAGTGAGGACAATTTCAGCGGTTTAACATATCCACCCACTCCTACTCTGTCTCTCAGAGTTCTACTTTTAGAAACTCCTCTAGTAAACCTTTTCTCTTAACGAATTTTTAAAAATTCTCTATGTTGTGGTTACTGCAATAATGAAGGCAGAAATTATATGAGTTCTGGGAAGTTTTTGTTTGTTTTCTTTTTAGTTTTACAAGTCTGCACTAAATTTCTTTTTAATAAAACAGCTAAAGCTTGCTTCTATCTCCTCCCACTCCTTTGGCTTGGTGCTTACTCTTCAAGTACCCCGTGTATTTTATAGCAGTGGAATTTAACTGGGAAGGGCCTCCCTAAGAAACCTTGTGAACACAGACACAGCATCAGCGCGGCTGTGGGGTGACTGCAAGCAGACAGGCTCTGAGCTCCCCTGCTCTGCTCTTCCCAGTCCTTCCGGTCTCCCAGTATTCTCTGGTATTCACCAAGGCAGCTGAGTTCACAGCTGGAACAACAAGTTGTGCTGTGAATCTCTGCGATTTCCCCAAGCAGCAAGCGGGATTAGTGGCTTAATTGGAATCAAGGTTACCAGGCGAACTAGACATCACTAGTCAGCGTCCAGCAACACGAAAAAAGGTGCTTCTGCTTTTTGACAGAAAATGAAAATGACGCAGAGTGTCATCAATCGACTTTGGATACTGATCATATTCCTTCCTTCAGCCCCCACAGTTTGGATGCCAGAAGGTCAGACTCACTTTGTATGTGCCAGGGGGCCACTAAGATCCATTTCCCCCAAATGCATAAAAGGCTAAAAACAACCACATTCTCCAGCACCGCGGCGTGGCTGCAGCGCCTTTGTTTACCATATAAGTCACACCAGGGGTTAGTTCCTCGCCCTCTCCCCTACTTTAACCCGGGGTGCGGCCAGAGCCTGAGCAGCACCCCCAAACTCCGGCTCAGGCGGGATCCACTACAGAAAGCTTCTCAAATCTTTCCTGATGCTGGAAAAGAAATTAAGCAGTGCCAGCCTTTTGCACTTGAACTCAACCCACAAGGAGGTCCGCCTCCCTGGAGGGAGCCGGCTTTCCGGGCAGCCCTATAAAACTTAGCGGAGATCCTGCGGAGGAGTCCGGGTGGCGGGGTGCCCTCGAGCTCCGACGCGACGCCCTCCTTACCTGCAAAGTTGCGATCCTGGGATGAAGGGCTCCGACCGGAGCGGGGACTGGCGTCGCGAGTGCTGCGCGCGGGGCCGGCGCGCTCGCTCACGCTTCGCTGGGGATCCTCGGTCTCCGCGGACTTTTGGACCATGCCACTGAGAGCGCACGACGCCGGAGCCCACGCAGCTGGCACCGAACTGGGCGGAGTGAGGATGCTCGGAGGGCGGGCTGGCGGGCGTTGGGGGAGGGACGGCGAGGAGGGGTGTCGGGGGGCGGAGGGCGTCGGGGGACGTGGGGGCGGTCAGAGGGTGGTCGGGGGACTGGGGGGGCAGTTGGGGGCGTCGGGGGGCGTAGGGGGTGTCGGGGGCGTCGGGGTTCGTGGGGGGCGCCGGGGGGCGCCGGGGGACGTGGGGGCAATCGAGGGGCGTCGAGGAGCGGTCGGGCGGTGGGAGGACGTCGGGGGGGCTCCGGGCTGCCCGCCTCCAGCAGCGGGTGAAGTTGAGGTCGGCGCTGGCGCGCGGCCGCAGGAGGCTCCTCAGCTCCGCCGGTCCCCGGAGGCTCCCACCGCGGTCAGAGGGGCAGTCCGGGAGTCGTGGGCCACGCGGCGGCGGAAGGACCTCGCGGGTCGGGCTGGCGCCCCCGGGTGCCCTTGTCGCCCCCACCCGGCCGCCGCCAGCAGCCAGCAGCCAGCAGCCCGCGCCGGCGCAGCCTGGCGGTGGAAATCCTCCCGCGCGGTCCGGGACACGCCAGGCGCACCTCTGGCTCGCGCCAGCACGCAGGTCCCCAAGCTCCGCTCCTGCCGGAGCAGACAGCACCCCGGCCGGGCGCCCGGCGGGAGGAGCGCGCCCCGCAACTCCGAGCGGCTCCGCCCGCGCAGCCTGCGCCGGCCTCCAGGTGTCAGCCTTGCCCTGCGGACTGGGGCGCGCCGGCCGACCGCGAGCGTCGCAGGCAGCAAGCCGGATCGCGGGTCCCACCCAGCCCGCGCAGCCCGCTTTCTCCCAGAGGCAAAAGCCAGCAGCGAGCCCCCAAAGGTTACAGCCCGAGGACGGCCGCTATGTGGCGGCGCTCGGCGGCTCAGGTGCGGGCGGGGGCGCGCCCTGCGTGCGTGCTCTGCGGGCATCGGCCGTGCCGCTGTCGAGACTACCCAACAGACGCTGCCCCTTGGTATTCACACACAGAGAGAAGACCGAAATGCGGCGAAGAAAACAACGTACACCGGCAAAGTTGGCCATAACTTACTTGCTGTGAATGCGACGCTGCGATTCCCAGCTTTTCACTCGGGGGCTTGATTGGCAGGAGCTCTCGATCCAGAGAAAAGCTCGAGTCAGTTTGTGACACCAACAGTAGGCTCCGGGTCGAAGCTTGTGGAGGGACAGGGAGCGATCACTTCCTCCCGGCTGCTTCTTTCTGCTTGATTTCCTTTATCTTCAAAGCTCTGCAGGCAGCTGCTGACGGCCGCGCAGACGTGGGCTCCTTTGTGGGCAGGTGCAGCGCATCCGCGGCGCGCTCTCCGAGCCACTCAGCGTTATACCTTTGACACCTTCTGGGAAACAGCGCTGCGGAGATCTCAGAGAGGACCAGATTCTTCCGATGGAATATTTCCCAACGAGTGCAACAGGCAAACTAGCACCCACACGTGGATTCCAGCGCACAAAATCAAAGAATTTCTTTCGTGTGTATGATGTTCAGATGAATTTAGTTTGTTTCTGTCTGGAATGTGTAGAAGAGTGAAGAAGACGTGGGGAAACAGGGCTCACTGGAGTGGCGGGAGTGAAACTTAAAAAAAAAAAAGTTTTCTTATTATTTAATTTGTTTTTCGTCGTAATTGCTCTTCTCCTGGGTACATCTGCAAGTCAACTTGATTCATGTTCTGAATTTCTAAGAGCAGGAGCCCCTAGGCCGTTTCCCTAAAATACTTAGGTATCTACACTGAGGCAAACTTGGTTGGGTCCTACAATGCTTCTTCTCCAATAAAATGCTTCTTTCCTTCTCTGAATTTCCTTTTGCTTTACCACAGAAGTACATCAACGTCTTTAAACAACCATTTCTTACCATTAAACTATGGCTTTTATAAAATATGCAAAACCAAAAGTAGCTGTGGACATGATAATGTAGTTTATATTAAATTTAACTCCGCTTTCTAACTGGAAGGGAAAACAATGTAAATGGAAACCTATTTTATGGACCACATGCATACTATGAAGACACTGAATTTACTTGGCTATTTTAGCATCTATACTAAATGAAATGCCCTTCCTGTCTCTCTTTAGTATACTGTCTTCAACATTATGTCAATGAGAGTCCTTTTACCAACTTCTGATGATTTCTTATGTTTCCCATATGGAAGGTGCCTGTGAGTGTACAATGCATGCAGGTAAGGAGGAGCACTGGTTCAGCTGGAGCATGTCAGCAATCTGAGCAGACTATCAGCTCATGCAAGAAAAGAGCATCTGTTGATCACTGAGCTTCCTGTTGTAGTGCTTCACGTGACAGCTGATTACTAAGCTCATGTCACTCACGAGCTGCTTTGGTACTCACATGAAAAATAGCTGAAGCCTTCTTACACAATCTAGCAAACTGTATGTATTAGAGTGATTAGGAATCCAAAGGGGTTTGTTTAGTTTTAACAATTTACAGTTAATTGGCATCACTTCACAAACCCTTAGAGTACTTTAAATGCAACTCATTAAAACCAATAAATTTACAGTAAAATGATCTATGCTCACCTGGACTTTGGCTTCAATATCTGATTCAAGAAATGAAGAGAAAGCTCTCGTTTTTTAGTTAGCAGAGACATGTGACCTCAAAAATGTTAGCAGTAAAACCATTTCTTTGTAGTGCTTAACTGTAGTGCAAGTGTATCATGGGACTAGGATCACAGTTTCTTCATGAACTCAATTTTAATTTACCTCTAAAAACTGTTCTTCCATTTAGAAGCTGATAGGTAACACTCATAAAGTGCTTTTTTTCTAAAATTAGAAGTGGCAGAGTCTCAGACAAAAATATTTGGAAAATGCAATTGTGCATGTGTGTCATTTCCGATATTCTATATAATAATTATCTTCGGGTGCCTGGTATCTTCAAACAGATGATAATGGCTTTTTGGATCCCAGGCAAATTTAGGATTAGGTGAACATTTTCATTAGAGCCAGGCTGTCCTGCCTCCTATGGGGCCAAAACTCTCTCATTCTCAGCCATGGCTCTAGAAGAGTGCACTCAGGGGCTCCGGGTTCTGCTTAAGGGTCAGAGAGTTGCTGCTGCTTCAAGTTTTTCAGCTTGCACTGTGGTATTGATTAGAATAAGGCTTTGATCCAGTCTGCTTAAGCAAGGTTATCAACAGTGCTCTTCACCTGCCTATTTAAAAAATTAATATAATCAAGTTTTTTCCCCAAAATGTTAATTTTAGAGAACCACTAAAATATTTCTATGATGTATTTTCACTATTTTTTAAATCTTGAAAAAATGGGTTGTTTTTATAGTTTTATTCTCTATTAGAAGACTTTGTTGAAAGCCTTTGCTAACACATTTTTGACTACACATCTGATTATATCCTCAGAATAGATTCCTACAAATAGAGACATGTATCAAGATGCAAGAATATTTTAAAGCTCACTATGTATGCTACAAGGGAACTTGTTTTAGAAGGCAAATTTCATCTTCACTTCCCTCTTTTCTTTCTTTACATTTGCTGATTTCCTATTTGAGAAAAAAAATCATATAATATATTGTATTACTAGAAAAGTTGACCTATACTTTTAGTCTCTCTAATATTACTTGTAAGCTTACATACTTTCTAAATACTTAATAAGAATTTCAGTGCTTCTTTCCCTAACTATTTGTACTAGCTCTTGAGACATTAACATCAATGCTTTCTTATATTCATACATTTTCCCACTCTTATTGATTATAAAAATTGTAACAATGTATTCTTAAAAGTTATGGTTCTTATAAATATTAAAATACCATATTTTCCTACATGACTTATTTTAGTACTTTAGTGTTCTTAAAGTATTTTCCCACCCATATGTATTCTTTTCAAGTTGTTTTAGACATTAATTCATGGACCCTGGAATCATGTTGAGTGTTTCAAATTTCAGTATTAGGCTTCACTTGACAAAAATGTGTAGAGTCAATATTTAAGTGCTAAGCGTACTAAGTATTGAGTACCATCTTTAAACAAAACAGGTAAGTCACTGCCCTTGCAGGATTTATATTGTAGGGAAGACAAAAACATAATGGCAAATATATTAATGTATATTCTGTGCAATATTAGAGGATGATTAAGGAAAGAGGACATAGATATTAGAAGTTTTGGTAGCAGCATAGGATGACAGTAAATTGAAATATTTACAGATTTCTAAGGCAGTTTTCATGAATCTGGACACACTTGAGCAGACCTAGAAGTTGAGGTGTTGGCCATGGGATTATCTAGGAGAGTACAGTGTAGGTCGAGGAGTAACCTTGGGTCACTTATGGCTCAAAGAATCGCTCTGGGTGTTACAGTGAAGACAGATGAAGGAAGTAAACAAGAAAGCAATAGGAGAAGACATGGACTATTTAACCAGGAAATATGGTATCAATAAATTAAGTGAAAGCAGATGAAGGATCCAATCTTTATGTATATCCACCAGTATTTTCTAAGCTCTGCTTGTAAGAGTGTGAGGAAGAATAGCTGGGATGGCCATGAGGGTTGCAGGGGTTGGGATGGTTTTAGAGGGAAGATTCGGAATGCATTTGTGCCCATATCAAGCATGAGAAGGCTATCAGAACACGTAAAAGCCGCATGACCTTAAGTAACGTTACTGAAGTCTGTGTAGATTAGGTTTTCTATCTCAAAATGAGTGAAGTCATTGCTCTTATTACCTAGGACTAAGTCAGTCTTATTTGGTGACAGTTTATTCTATCTTTTGGGAAATAGGAAACCAATACTGTTTAACAATTATGGTAAATAGTGAATTAATTCTTCCTTTCCACAACAATGGAGGTTGCTGTCTCTTTATTATAAACCAAATTGTTTCGCCAAGCTTGTTTCTTAACTATCCATTCTGTTCTATTGATACTTCCATTTCTATGATTTCCCTTCAAATTGCTGTTTTATTCTCTGACATTTCAGATGTTGGGAAGCTCTTCCATCAGTTTCTGATGTCTAAATGGTTGCAGCCATTAATCAACAAATAAATATAAAGTGCTTGTAAAGTACATGAGCACATATTCATGCTTAACATAATCTGCTCTCAGCATTGCTAGCAATCATTACTGAATGAGGCTGTTTTGGCCTTAAAGCAGAAGGAGTGCTTACCCTCCCACCCTGGTCTTATGAAACACACATATAGTACACAAAATGCTTCTACTTCAAGTATACAATCTTATCTCAGCACTTTGCTCCATTTCAACCCAGAAACACTTCATACTTATTGTTTTCATTCTTATTAACTGAACATTTTCACAAACTCCTGCTTATTTGCATCTTAGAAAGTGAAGTATCTCCCTAAATCTAGAATGGAAGAAGGTACCATTGGAAGACCAAAGGGAGGTATTTGACTGCTTCAAACACCAGAAATAATAGGTATGCAAATATGCCTAATGGATATTCAATACATGCTAGTGCAGGTAAGGCATGCAGTTTTAAAGGCAGCAGATAATGGACACATCTAAAGGACATCTTCCTGTTGATTACAGGAGGACAAGAATGAACAAGTCCTAAAGCAAACCACTGGTGTTATCCTAGCTTGTTTTCAAATCCATCTATCATGAAAATATGTCCACCTTCCAGTGATACAACGACAGTTCAATATGCATTACTACATTGTAATAAAATCTGTTTTACTGTCATGAATTTTGTGAATGCTCATCTGATGTCATTATAGATTGAACGTTTTATTGATCTGTATTATCAGGTAATTTTTGAAGAAAGAAAATCATATAATTTAGAGAAAGTTCTACTCCTTATTAATGGTATATCCCAATTTATCTGACTGTGAATTTTTTCTTTTTCAAATGTTAAAAGATTAGGAAAGTGCTCTACCACTGAGCTGCTTTCCTGAAAGTGAGTCTGTACTTCAATGACTTAAATAAGG